>CATIWR010140718.1:0-120384 GCA_949677035.1 Omphalea diandra
AAACCTAGTCATGTGGATGCTTTGTATAATTTGGGTGGGCTGTACATGGACTTGGGTAGGTTTCAGAGAGCTTCTGAGATGTATACCAGGGTGTTGACTGTGTGGCCAAACCATTGGCGGGCTCAGCTCAATAAGGCTGTCTCATTGTTGGGTGCTGGTGAAACTGAGGAAGCTAAGAAAGCTTTAAAGGAAGCTTTGAAAATGACAAATAGAGTTGAATTGCATGATGCAATATCACATTTAAAGCAGCTGCAGAAGAAGAAAGTCAAGCCAAATGGAGGTGCAAATGGAGAGGGAGCTTTCATTGTTGTGGAGGCCTCAAAATTTAAGACAGTGAATGAAAAAACTACATTGAGAAATGACTTAGCCAATGCTCTTCAAATCAGGACTTTTCAAAGGATTACCAGGTTGGGCCATTGTGATGTGGAGCTTTTAAAGAAGGAAATGAATGAAACTGATGTGCCTGTTTCTTATTCTGGTGGTGGTGTTCCAGAGAAATCCATACGCAAACCTAACTTGGAGGAAATCCTCCTGAGGTTACTTAATTTCCTAAAGCCTGAAACCTTTCAGGGGGCTGTCAAGGCGATAAATGAGAGGATTCTCTCTGTTCTAGATGAGACAGGCTCGGGCAGGGTTGACTTGGGCATGTTGTATGCTGTTCTTGCCCCCATTTGTAGTGGCAATACTGACAGGCGAAAACGAATTGCCTTCGATGCACTTTTGTGGCGTCCTGTGAATGAAAGTGGTTCTCAGATTAAAAAAGTTGATGCTGTTCGTTATATAAAGTGGTTGAGGGCCATTTATATTCCTTCTCATGGTGTTAGTGAAATGTTTGAAGTTCATGGAGAAACAGATTCTTCAATGGTATCTTTCAATGAATTTCTTGTTATGTTTGATGATCCTGATTGGGGTTTTGGTATCATGTCAACTCTAGTAAAGCTTGAAACTGGAGATCGGAATCGCCATGGTAACTATGTATGCTCAGTCTGTCGGTATCCAATTATTGGTTCCCGCTTCAAGGAGATAAAATCTCATTTTAGTTTATGTAATCAGTGCTACAGTGAGGGAAAGGTACCTCCTTCTTTTAAGCAGGATGAATACAAATTCAATGAATATGGAAGTGAAGCTGAGGCGATGAAAGATAAGTGCATGTGTTTTACTTTGCAATCACATAATGATTGACAGGGCATTCACTTAAAAGATTTCTTGTTGATTTTGTATTATCCCGTCATCCTTTCTAGTATTGTGTGAATTGCATAGCTCATGAATGTGTTAAGTGGGCTGGCATCACACCTTTGTATAATAAGCCATTTTGAGTAATATCTTAGATATAGGATGTAGATCCTCTATGTTTTCTTGCCCTAGTGTTCAAAATAGATACTTGAGATTATGTACATCTCTCCTCTCTGTTTCCTCGTACCTTTTAGTTTGATCCTTCAAAAAATATAATTCGAGTGTGCGCCTGTACCTATGTGCTTTGTTCGTACGCTGATCTAGCACTTCGGGTCTGTTCCACTTACTATTGTTTGCTTGAACTTTGAACGAGACCTACATTATCAAATGGAGGAATAGATTTCTAGTTTTTGCTTTTTACAACGTGATGAGTCTTGCCGATGCTAGAAGCATGATTGGGATTTTCATCTGCCTAATATATATATATATAAAAAAAAAAGAAAGATGCGACTTCAGAATTTTCTGATTGTTTAAGTTGCTTGCAAATCAGCAAATGCTTGCATAAAACTTCTTGTGCATGCCCAATGACAACATTTGTTCACTGTGGCGTGGGGTACAGGATGGGTTTATTTATTTTTGAACTTCGGTTGTTGACATTTTCGTTGGACTGGTTGGTTGCTGCAGGCTTGTGGAAGATGTCGCGATGGGGCAGGAAGCAAATATTTTTGGATTTAGGTACTAAATAATACTAAACGCTGCTGCCATTATTTGTAAATTCGGCCCTGGCAGTTAGCACCCTAAATTGCTTTATGATGATCATAATTGTTTTTCGAAGCTTTCTACTTCGAGGATATTTGCCTGTTTCCTGTTTATTTACTTTTTTTAGAATTATCCTGTGCGGCATCCTGAACCGTATGTTCATCATAGATTCCATTATAATTTAATTAATCATTATCAAGACACTTTTGGGGTGATTATACTATGATCCAGTAGAGAAGAGCCTGGCACGTTTGAGAGATTTCTGTTTAGACAGCTTGACACGGGAAGTCCTATAACTGTGCAACTCAAATGCAATGTAATGAATAAACGAGTTGAACAGAGTTTGAATTCTCTCTGATATCTTACCTGGGTTAATAAGTATCTTGGTGGTGGCCGGCAGGCAGTTGCTTTGTAGACGTAGACTAGTCAGTTATGATGATGCACAGCTCATTCCCGAGAGAATTGGATTATATTGCAATCAGTATAGTTCTGACCCACCCCTCCCTCTTATTTTTACTTTCTATTTATTTAGAAAATAAAAATATTTTTAAAGTGAAATATTAAAATTTGTGAAATGAATAATGATAACTATGTTTTTCATATTAATGTATTTATATTTAACTGGTTTTTTATATTATTATACTCCTTTAATAAATGAAAAATTAAAAAAAAAAAAGAAAAAGAGAAAGCCAAAACCAAATATACACCAGAATGAGTTTGCAAACTTTTTTAATTATCGGAGCAAACTAATAAAACACCTTATCTTATTTATTAGGTCAATAATGTATGTTTAAAAGCGTCTTCCCATAATGGTAACAGCACGGCCGGCATCATTGTTCCATCGGTTGCCATCATTGTCAACAAACTCGTTTTTAATTACTATCAACTATACCATGCAAGCCACAGAATTCTTGTTCCTTCTTTACTTTTTTGTTTTGCGAGGACTAAAGTATTTTCAATTGCATAGTTGAAAGGTTTAAAGCTTTAAGTCATAATAATAATAATAATAATAATAATAATAATAATAATAATACCCCATAAACAATCCAATTACTGGCTTGTGAAAGCATTATCTATAGGTTTTATACCCCATAAACCCCACATTTGAAACAGGAGAAAAGAGAAAATGTTCCACTTGTGCTGCACAAACAAATAGGCCAGCAAAATGGGTACCCATGCAAATTGCCTTCAGATTCCAGATAAAGACCATTTTTATTTCAATTTTCCTCCAACAGTAGCTATACTGTCCTTTAGATTTGGATTGAAATGGAAGTGTGGAATTTGATAAACCAAGTAGAGGTTTATTTCATGCTATGTTGGGGCCAAAAGAAAAAGTTAAATTTATGAATACTAGATGGTCGTTGCCAAAAATAAACCCTTGGGGTCTAGTTAAGTACAACCTTCTAATTAAGTTTTTTCTTTTTTCTTCTCTAAATTCAATCCAGCTCGTAATTAATTAACTGTTAACAATCCGTCCTAGATGGCGACAGAAGCTAGGAATTATTTCCCATATTGTTACGACTCCAGTGACCAAGTTTTCCTTCACCAGATTACATGCCAGAAATATGTCATGTCATTCACTGGGCGTGAAACAAGGACAAGTTTAACTTGAGTACTACTTCTAGCCAATGCAACACCACTTAGTCCTAGTTTATCATAAATTCAGGTGCTAATAATTTGAAGAATTACTTAAGAAGCATAGACAAAAAGCAGGTCTAAAGGTTTGGGGGCGCATTTAGCCAAACCTTAAGTGCAGGGTGCAGGACAACTTAAACATCATACTGTAAACATGACAACCTTGAATTGGAGGTCAGTTGTGCACATATCATGCATGATAATGATGGTTATAATGACAATGTTGCTAATGATAGCTTCAGAATCACCACCAGCAGCGCTATCACCAACAACACCACTACATCTTCCCCTCCGGTCAGTCAAGGATCACAAGAAGCCAGAATATGGGGAACAGTACGATACTCACCCAACAGATGTTGAAGAAGATTACGGCTTTTGGGATCCTTCACCTGGATCTGGTGGAGGGTATTACGCTCCCATTCCTCATGGTCATGGAGATGCTTCATGAATTCATTGTAGAATGAAGTTTTCCACAGAGAGGGTAGCTATGTTCTGATTTTTCTTAATTACAACCGATTAGATTTTTATAGTTAGAGCCATTTAAATAAGTGGAGGCATTCCACCCCGCTCCTTTATATTATTGTCTGCTTGCTATCTTACCTCGTCCTCTTTTTTTTGTTCCCTTTCTCAACTCAGCTTTATGTCCAATATGCTTGAATACAGCCATGCCAACTAAGCATCACAATCACAAATCGTAAACCAAGGCACTCCAATTTCTAAATGCCTATAATAGACTAGACAAAAATAGAATACATTGGGAGTTAAACTTCAGTTTATGTTCATTTCAATCAAGAAGATTGCCATTGGCTTCAGACTTTCACGGTGCTTTACAACCTATGCATAATAAACTTAGAAAAAATAAAACACCAAAATCTGTCACCCAAATTAATTGATTATATGATATGATTTCATGATCTGCCAGGAAATCAAGGATGAGTCAATCATTTGGCACATTTTCTCGTCAAGAATGAGTGTTTGGACGGCTCTTCTTTTGTTGGGTTTGAAATCAATGAGAGCACATACTGGAAGGAAGACCACACTGCCTAAGCAATAATCTGACACAAAATTACCTGCTTGAAAAAGAAGCAGGGAAAAATTAAATCAAATGCAACATAACCTCAAATATTATACACACACACTTTGAAGTGAAAGGATTTAGCAACTCGAATCCTTTCCAAATCTATAGCCTAAACTTCTAACTTCTTCCGAAGACATAGCCCTCAACTGAGTGACATGGAGGAAAAGGATCATATAACCTACTCCCAACTAGTTTGGATTAAGACGTTGCTCACTCTGAATGTTTATTCCATTGTAGAAACGGTTCAAAGATGATACAAGGGCAGTTCGGGGCAAAACATGAGATAAGGTGTTGATCAAAGGCAACATATGTTTTACTGAACCACATCACCTATGCTAAGGATGTGCCAACACTACATGTTACAGATGTGAAAAATTCATTCAATCTTTATACAAGCTGTAAAATGCCCAGTACAACCTTTAGCTCATATTAATTCTAAGAAAACACAACGTAGCTCACTAAAATACCAACTAGCAATGGATGATCGCCAAACCACAATTGCCATATTATTTTCATTGAGACAGAATCCAGGGCTTTGCATTAACTTCTAATCGCACTACCTTGCTGGCATTGGGCCACTCTACATGTTGAGGAAACTTCCATAAGCAATTGATTTAAGAACTCTCGAAGAAGTATAGGAACTTCAAACTGTGATGCTAAGAGTTGTCCAAACCAAAAATCGAACACATGGACAACTCATTTGCTGTCTAGTCGTTTTTTGCATGCCTACATTTTTTTTTTCTCATTCTTATATCTTCAAATTCCTATCTCCTACAAGAGGATTACCATCATCTTTGTCTCAGTGAATTTTAGAATGATAATTTGGATAAAAAAGATTCCAGAAATTCAAAACAGCCAATGCTAAAATTCGTACCTAATGAAGCTAACTCAATAATCTACTTACAAAAGATGAATTGAAGATGGGCCAGCTATAGCAGCAGCTTTCTGAGCACGCTGTGCTTCACCTCGGTAGAGCCCCTTCATCTCTTTTTTCACACGTCTCGCTTCACGCCTTTCTTCCTTCAGAGCAGCCTGAAAGCAGAATGTTAATGTGGTAATCAATGTCCAGATAAATAATATGATTAAAACAGGAGCAATCCCCAATTAACATTGTCCAAAATATTTAAACATGTTTGACAAGCAAACTGTTTCCCCTAAGATCATGGTCAGCATGCGTACCCAAAACTAACTCCCATCATCCACCACATTTACCTACATTCCATCTCGCAGAAGGAAATTTTCACCTTTCACCAGATCCCAATGGAGTGAACAGATCTAGGCATTCCATAGTACAGTAAATGCATCAATACACAAGGAAAGGCACAAAATACAAAAAATACATACCTTTTTTTCTTTCTTCTCCTCCTTCGACTCCTGGCCATGTTGCTTCCTCTTCACTGACTCAGTTTTTAAACCAGGCACACCCTTCACTTTTTCCACATCAGATTTTCTACCATGAGGCAAGAAATCTATAGGAAGTTTCGCTTTTCCTCGGAGGGTTATCACATGCCCAGTGGCATTTAAGGCCCCAGTAACAGCGTCAGCTATCTTTTTCTTTCTAGCAGTTCCTGGAACTTCAATTTTAGTAGGGTGGTTATCAAGATTTGAATATGTAGTCTCACAATCCCACTGTTCAGAATCATCACTACTTTCCTCTACAATGACAACAATTTCATTTTCATCCTGATTTTCATACTTTTCTGCATATTCTACACAGCGCGAATGACATCAGCAGCTGAGTCTATCAGTTCTTTACTTTTTGGTCTCTCATTGCCATGCAATAAATCTGCGGGAACTTTATATTTATCGTAAAGTTCCAAATCATCCATTGCACGGTCATTAAGGACATGATTGAACTTATTAGCAAGACATTCATCTTCTTCTGCGACATAACCTCCACATTCATTGTCTTCATCATCTGTGCCATATTCTTGATGTTCAAGCTGCAGTGAGTAGAACATTGTAAGATACAGAACCCAATTCATGTAGAATACAAACACACCCAATAGATACAGCAGAAATTAGACCAACAAGTGTGAAAATTGTGATCTTATAAAGAAAATCATACGAAATGTAGGTAAAAAGTGTTGAGATTCTATAGAATTATTAACAAAGATTCTTAACATTCTTGTGCAACACATTACTAAAATAATTGCATAATCTCACTGCCATGACTTGTAATAGACAGTCATATTAAAGTAATTAAATCAAAAGAAGTAAAAATGCATGAAAAGAATAATTGATCAAAGAGAAGAGTCTCACCAAATCAAATTGCTCATCCAGAAGGCGGCAAACACGCAGATCCTCACTAGCAAAATCATTTCCTTCATCTGCTTCTTTCTCTAAATTACCATTAACCACTACAATTTCTTGACTACCAGAAGGCAAATGTTCATTGGATTCATTGATTAAATTAATTTTCCTATCAATATCCAAATCCACCCCTTCCTCAGCAAGATTTGCACGAACAACAAAATCCTCCTCCAAATCCTCCACATCAGAACCAAACCTCGACAAATCAATGTCATCAAGCAGTGCAGCCACTTCGGGATCCAAAGCTTTCTGCACCCTAACACCAACAGTCTTAGACGCGACACTGTAAATGGACTTATCGTTGGCATCGAAACTTTTCACCTCGGATACCCGCACTCTCGAAGCATCATAGGCCTGGCAAATCACAATATCCAATCATTTCCACTACAACCCCTCTAAATTTATCAATTGAAATCTATAATGAGGAAATTAGACTTCAAAAATAGTCGAAGTTCGCAAATTTTGACATACCTTGACATCCCGATGAAGGCGATCAAGATCAGCTTTAGGATTGCGATAAAAAGAAGAGCCACCACCTGTATTCTTAATCTCCCTTAAATGAGTCAAATAATTATAACCATCATCAGGAAACCCTAGCTCCAAAATTTCCCTCCTCACGTGCTCAGGTAAGGGCCCTGAGTCTGCCGCGGAGGAGCCACCAAATCCTGCTCCGAACTTCACCAAACCGCCGAAAACTCTACCGTTATCATTTTCACCGTCATCGGCGTCGTCGGGCGAGTCTGCGAAAATGGAACCTGGATCGTCGTCGTAGTGGCCATCGGCGGAGATAACGTCGAGGTGGAAGAAGGTGTTTGCGGAATAGGGATCGTTGTCGACTCGGACGAAAACTCGGTCACTTCCTGGTGTCTCATCAAAGTTAGGATCGGATGAGTAGCGAGCGCATAATTGGAACGTTGCGGATGTCTTCTTGTCAATAAATTTTTTCTTCCTGCCCATCTTCTCAGGTTAGTTAATTAACGATTTTTGTGCGCTGTGAAAATATAGCTGCAGAGCTTATAAACCCTTCATGATGAACTTAAGTTGGGCTTAAACCTTAGAGTAGATGATGAAAAAGCAAAAAGAGAAGGAAAACTGGAAAACAAAAGTTTCAGTTACCACGAATCGAACTGAGATCTTTCGTTGGGAATCAAACTTCTTACTCAAAATTAAAAAGTTATGTCAATAATAAATTACAATATTTTGACCTTATAAATTTAGAAGAGACTTGTTTTTGTTTTTTTTATCCAAGAAGAGACTTAACATTGTTGTAATTTTCTGTTTTGTATTTTAAAAAATAAACACTAGAAAACACTTTTAAAATACTATTTTTCTAATTTTTCATATTTATAAAAAAATATTTTAAAAATAAAAACTACAAAATCAAAATCACAATGAAAATCTTAATTTTTATTTTTTTAAAAAAACAAAGTGATACCAAAGTAATATTCAAATTTGTTTTTTTTTTTTTGGGTCAAATAGTAATGCATTAAAAAGGCCAAAAATTTACAAGAGAAAAGTTTAACAAATTGAGAAGGATGATTAGAGACCCAAGCAAAAGGGAGATTCCTTTTGACTAGGCATTTTACAGGCCATATAGTAGGCTTTGTTTAAATGTCTAGGAACAAAAGTAATAGAATCATGTACAAAATTTGAGAATCTTGCTTGTGCTTAAGCCACGAGACCAAAAATAAACAGGGAATAACCCCAGAATGGGACTTTAGCCCCTTAACAACCACCAAATTGTTGGAGCATAATATAAAATGGAAAAGGTTAATTTGAGAAGCCAAGTCCAGTGCCAAGAGAACAGCGTGCACATACGCTTGGAGTTAAGAAACTGCCGGTTTGAAACAGGAAATCCCATCAACAATTCTTCTTTGCCTGTTTGTGACCAAAACAGCTACGACTGCTCTTCTTATTACTGGTTCAAAAGTTTGCATAAAGATGGATAGCAGTATAAATATTAGAATTAATAAGCTCGACAGTATCAATAAATCTTATTGCAATTGATAGGTGGATCATCGTTTATAGCAGCAAGAAAGTCATTAGCCGTAAAGTCACCCGCTTAGCTCTTATCACCGAATCCAACTTGCCAGCCTGCAGAACCGACGAATTTCTAGTAACCATATTAAGATGAACTCAATCTTGGTCTAAAACTGGTCTGAGAATTTCAGTTTTCAAATTTGTTTCAGATGAAGCTACCAATCAATCATAGAATAGTGTTGGATATTGATAGATTTATAACTTAAAGAGCTAGCAAACCATATTCTTTGAGTACATTGACACCTTAGAAAGAGATGTTCTACAATTTCAGTCTCAAGCCAACAGCAAGGGCACAAAGGATTAATATTTAGTCCCTGAAGTTGCAGTACTATCCCAACTAAAAGTGAATTTCTGAACAACTTCCATTGAAAAAGCGTAATTTTAGGAGAAAGATAAATATTCCAAAAATACTTCAACATCAGAATCCTGCTCAAATGTGTTTTTCAAAAGGAAATAAGCAGACCTGACTGAAAATTTGCCATATAGATTGGGTAACCAAATCCATTTGTCATGTAGATTGGGGTGTCCTATTAGGGTGGCAAGAATGGTTGAGATTTCCAAATTAGAAAGATATGGAGCTATATTAGTCACATTCCATTCTCCATTCCTAATGAGCTCACAGACTTTGTAAGTGTTGCAATAAGCAGGCTTAGGAGAAGTGAGAGTAAAAGTAGGCATGGATGGCAAATGTAAGTGGATTTGTCGTCATTGATTTCTCTTAAACCACTGGTTTAGCAGCTAAGAGGCTTTTCCAGCCCCAAGATGAATTAGGCTTGGAAGTAGCATTCCAAAAGATTCCGTGAGGGAAATAAAGTCCTTTGAGAAGTTGTGCTCGCATAGAAGTAGGATTAGAAATAAGCTTCCAAGCTTGTTTTGCTAATAAAGCTATATTAAATTCACGAAAGCTACGAAATCAAAGCCCACCCAATCTTTTAGGCCCAATAAGAACTTGCCAACTGTCAAGACATAAGTTTCCAGCATCTACATTTTGTGATCTCTGGAATTGAACAAGCATAGCGTTAAGCATAACGCAGAGATTTAAGGAGAAGAAAGCATGAAATGGTGAAAGCTTTAACCATAACTTCTCTGCCACCAGTGGACAGAAAGGAATGACTCCAATTTCCTACCTTCTTATGCATCCTTTCAATGAGGTAATGACGAGTAAGACTTGTACGGGCACCCCTAATGTAAGGAATTCCCAAGTATTTATACCGTGGTTTCACTAGTTTCATGCCCATAGTTCTTAAAATTAGATTCTTAAGATCTAAAGAAACTGATTTCCTGAATAAGATCTCGTATTTGTGAAATTAAAAAGCTGGCCAGAAGCATTCTGAAATCTCATGAGTGATTACTTTAACATTGAAAGCCTGCTCATGAGATGTATACCAACACAAAAGGGTGTCATCAGCAAGCATTAAATGAGTAGGGGAGGGCAAATTATTGGAGATTTTTTTTGCAATAAGCACATCATTGACAATTTTTTTTAATTAATTTGAGGGAAGATCATTAGATCAGGCATTACCATTAAACCACATTCCCATTCATCCCCACCTTTTAAAAAAAAAAAAAAAAAAAGAGGAAAATGTCATAGATCAGCAAAACGAAGCTGAACTAAAGAGAGCTGACGTGTCCAATCCTTTTCTTGCTATAGACACGATGTATCTAACCCTTCCTCTCTACCTTCTCAAGAAACAAATCTGCTTCCTTTTGCTGCGTCACAAAAAAACTTTCCTAACAGAATTCTGTGGGGTAGGGGAGCTAACTACCCTCCCTCCCGGCTTCAATCTCCAAAAGAGCATTCAAGGTTTGTATCATCCTAACGGTCCTTTTCCTTCTATGCCCTCTCAGTTAGTATCTTTTAACCCTTATTTGCATTTAATGTTTTCTTTTTCTCTCTTCGTAATTGACGCGTCATTCCAGATCCATTTTAATTAGGTTAATTGTCTGGGCCGAAGAGAAAACTCTCGCATTATACGATTTCACTGTATGCTTTTTTTTCTTTGTTTTTTTTTTTACCTACAGATGATATGGTTAATTATTTGAAGGAATTAGGGTTTTCTTTTTTTGGATATTCAAGTGTATGCTCTGTGAAATTGAGCGGGAGATTTATTTTTGGTTCTTCAATATTTGAGATTAAATTCTTTAATCCAATGAATTAGTCTCAATGTCTGTTTAGTGCTTCTTTGGAAATGCTTTTAGTGGAAAAATATTGCGTTAGCTCAACAATTAGTTGATTATGTACTTTCGAAGACATCTAAAACTCAAAACATAAAATTAAGCACTAATAGGTTGCTTCTTCAAATTTTGGTTTTATTTTGTAGTGTAGTCATCACAAATTGATACAGTGTCCAATGTGTCTCATGTTTTTTCTTTGAACGTGCTATGTATATGGCTTTGAATGGATTAATTGATTCGTAGTTTCATTATGCGAATACTATCACACACACACACACACACACATATATATATATATATATATATGAGAGTTTTTAATAATTGCGTCTCTATAAGTTATTACTATTTTTATAAATGAATAATAAATATTTATAATTTTCAATATAAGCATTAATTGCGAGTTAGAATGATTAAAACCATTAGATTTTTAATTTAAAGGAAAGTGCAATAACCATTAAAACATCACCCATATATATATATATATTTTCCATAGAGTTTAGTTTGCATCTACTAGTGTTTGCATGAATTTTATGATGGGATGACAATCATTGTGTGAAAAGCTGTTTTTATGTCCAGAAGTGTGTTTGGTGTTGACACACCTTTTGGCTTAATGAGTTCAATTAATAAAGCAAAGATTTGTTATGATAAATGATGGGATTACACGGGCTAGCTTCTGTTGTTTCAACTAACATGTACTGGCTAGGTTGCATTTTGTATTTTTATCACTTGCTTATTGCTTTCACTCAGATCAGTATTCATGCTTTAATAAGAAAGGTAGATTCAAACCATGTGTTAGAAATTACATGAGCACAAGAAAAGTATAAGAAAATGCATTATGTTTTTGTAAAGTTCATCACTGTTTTTTCAGTGATTTAGATGCATTATAATAGCATATCACATGAATGCAAGATGATCTTGTTTAAATTGCCAAAATTTCAAATATCAATAATGTACACTAGTCATTAGAGATGAGATATGATAGAATATATTTGAGGTTGAGCAATTAGATATGAAGTGTTAAGTGTCTAATGAGTGATTGAGTCTAAGCTCTTGATCTAACCAAACGTCGACGATAAACAGGCCTATAACTGGATATTTATTTAGTCAAAATCTCAATATGGGTCAATTTATTAAAAGCTAACATTGTGTTTGATACAAATGAGTTTTATAGTTCTTATGGAATTTATTTGTAAATTCACATTGTGTATTTGGTATGGATGAAAATCTATTTTACTAAATTTTTTATAATTGATTATAACTAAATCAAATTTTATCTAATTTGATAAAATTTGCAAATGAATTCTAAAGTTGTAAATTTTTTTTCCATTGTGACAAAAACACCCTTAGTTAAAATACTTTTTCACTTTACTTTTTCTTTTCTCCTTTATTTCTTCCACTCTCTCTCCTCTTTCCTCCTTCTCTCTCTTCTCTTTTTTTTATTTTTTACATTCTTGAAAAGTTTTAAAAAAACATATTTAAAAAAATAACATAAGGATATTTTTGTAAAATAAAATATTTTATTGAATTCTACACTTAGACTAAGCACAAAATTCATTTCATTTAAAATGAATTCTATTTTTATTTTGTAGCATACTAGACATAGAAATTCATTTGCAAATAAAATGAATTTTAAATTAGAATTGAACCAAACACAATATAAATCTCAAACTAATTATTCATGTCATATTTAGGCCTAGCCCAAACTATGTCCTGGAAGGAAATTTTGCCAGTAGCATATCTCTTTCCTCACCTTTTTGCTTGGACACTAGCATGAATAGTGTGCGTGCTCAAATATGAAGCTTATTGATTAGTAGTAGGAATTTTTGGTTTTTTATGATGGAAATCCATGAAAAGTCTGCTTTAATGGAAATGGATTTTAAACTTCCAGCACCGAGAAAAGTTACATGGCCTTTGCTGGAAATTTAATAGTGTCTTTTTTTTTTTTAATGGAACTGTGATTATCTTTGCTCTGTCTATCCCTGCAAAATGTATAGGTGACTTCCAGTCCATTCACTTATGAAATTTTGGGTTAAGGATTTGGATTATTTTCTTAAGATGGTTCTTCCGTGAAACTTTCTAGTCAATATCCCGGTTTTAATGGTAAAACTAAGGCATATTTGGAAAATATGGGCGAGGCATGCTTCTTATGTGGGATAGCTTGTCTTATGGTTGGGGTTGTCTCTCAGAATCTAAAGAATGAGCCTAGCAATCTAACACTGAAGTGGTATACTGACTGCATATTCCTTGCTTGGAAGAGCTACATGAGTCTCCACTGGGGGTATGTTTCAGTTGAAAAATCATGTCTTATATGTTACATAGTATACTTCAGAATGTAGTGATTTTTAGTTGGACAGGTGGTTGTTGGACAAGGATTTTATTTTAGTGTTGAAATTGGTCTATGTTTGAAGGTTAAAGTAGGAGGATGTGGTGAACCTATGGGGATAATTTTTGGGTGTAATTAATGTTCACAGGAAAGCTGCAGTAGCTGTGGAGTGTTGGTGTGTGCTTGTGGATTGGTGGTGGTTGATGTGAACAGTAGGAGGTTTGAAGATGAGTTCACGTAGCAGGAGCAATAGCAGAAGCAGGAGTATGAGTCGGAGCCAGAGCAGGAGCAGGAGCCCTAGAGATCACAGAATCCGATCTCGATGCAATTCTTATCGTGATGCTCCTTATAGGAGAGAGACACGTCGTGGTTTCAGGTTATTTGGTTTTCAATGAGTTAATATCTTTTTGGTTTTTTTTTCTTAAGAATGTTTGCAGCTTACATACATCAGAACATATTTGGGGCTAATTTATAACTTGTGAACATTTACTTTGATGGTATTCATCTATATGCTCAATGAGCATCAGCATCTTGTGAGAATCTGTCCCTTGAGAAGGCTTGTTGGGAATGGTTATGGTTGCTGGTACAATCTAGCTTCCTGTGCTTCTGTTATCTGCACTTTGCAGTTTCTTCTTTAAGATTTGGTCTAAAAACATACTAACTTATAATTTTATCATTTATCCGGGGCAAGTCTCTAGCTGAAAGTTTTGTCTCTTTTTGACATTCATTTGGATTTGTGCATAAAACTGTCTCCGGACTTTCCCTTAGTTGACAGAGAGGCTTCTCAGGCTGTCAATCTCTTGAGATAATATCATGGAGATGTGGAACTTGGGAGCTTGCTTCATCTTTGTGTTGGAAGTAAAATTAGTTGTGGTATCAAGGGTAGGGTCCAATCATGGTTGGCTGTGGTTATCTATAGTTTTGCTGAATGTTAATTCAAGGAGCATATACATAATTCAGTTTCCTTGTTTATTCTCTTTAGGAAAGTTATAACTACACCAAAAAAATAATGCTGTTTTGGCGAGTGAACTCTGTAGTCTGTTAGGCCACAACAGTTACTTATTGTCTCGAGTGCAAACTTGCTTTCTTCTAGTTGGCTATTATACTTCATTCCCTTTTAAGATTTGACAAGATAGAATAAGTTGATTGCATTGTTTTCTGAAGACGTGATCTTACGTGTACCCTGGAAGACTTCCCTGTCCGCTGATTCTTGATAGATTTTTTTCACAATAGAATGAAGTGCGAGAGCTCTTGTTTGTCTAAAGTAGCAACTCTTGGAAACTGAAACAATAGTTAATGAAGATCATGTTATTATAAAATGCAGTTTAGATAATTTAAAGATACTCTTATAATTAGGGTTCTTTTGATATTTTATACTTGCTACTTTTTTAACTTCTTTATTTGATGCCAGCCAAAGCAATTTGTGCAATAACTGCAAGCGTCCTGGTCATTTTGCGAGAGAATGCCCCAATGTAGCTGTGTGTAACAACTGTGGTCTTCCTGGGTAATATGTCATTCCTGCTCTTGGATTCCCATTGCTTGTGATGTTCTTCTTATGTGTCAGAATATTTTTTCAGGCATATTGCATCAGAGTGCACCACACAGTCACGCTGTTGGAATTGTCGGGAACCTGGTCATGTTGCAAGCAACTGTCCCAATGAGGGCATCTGTCACTCGTGTGGCAAGTCTGGACATCGTGCCAGAGATTGCCCAAATCCTGAGATGCCACCTGGAGACCTGAGGCTATGTAACAATTGCTATAAGCCAGGGCATATTGCTGCTGAGTGCACAAATGATAAAGCATGTAAGAACTGCAGGAAGACAGGTCACATAGCTCGTGATTGTCAGAATGAACCTGTTTGCAACTTGTGCAACATAGCGGGGCATGTGGCAAGGCAATGCCCAAGGGGCCATAGTCTTGCAGATAGGGGTGGATCTGGTGGTGGTGGTTGGGGTTGGAATAGTGGTTATCGGGATGTGGTCTGCCGGACCTGCAACCAAGTGGGCCACATGAGCAGGGATTGTGTGGGTCTCATGATCATCTGCCACAATTGTGGTGGAAGAGGCCATAGGGCATTTGAATGCCCATCAGGGAGATTTGCTGACCGTGGATTCCGGAGGTACTGATACTACACAAACAGTTCTGATGTCTGGCTTTGTGAGGCATATGGCTTTGATAAGGATGAAATCTACGTCTTTCTTGGAGTTTGGTGGCAGCCTGTAATGGCTTTGTACCAAATTATTTACCTTGGATGCATATGTTTTTCTGAGATCTGACATTCTTTTTTATTTAGTCTAGACTTTGTAGATTTGATATGTTATATGTAATAGAACTAATTTTTGCTGTGGATGTGTTTGATTTTATTTTGAAGTTCATCTCTATACATTGGTTCTTATCACCAACTCTCTAAGCTCACTTAAAAAAGAAGGTAGCACCTTGATGGCTTGCATATGGTGGCATCACTAGAGAGAGGCAGGCTGCAGGTATTGCCATTTGATTGTGTATGTATGAATAATTTTCAGGACCTTGCACATGGGATGGCGGCAGAGCGGAATAACAGTTTTTTTTTTTTTAAAAAAAATAATAATAAAGAAACCTGATATATACTAAATTCAAAACAAAAATTTTATTATTATATAAAAAATTAAATGTTTATTATTGTTAAAAATCTAAAGAAGACTAATGTGAAAATTTTCTTTTTATATTGTTAAACTTTTTATTTTTTAGATTAATTGAGAAAATTTAATATTTAATTATTAGCTTATTTATCATATTACATTATCATTTTCAAAAATATAATGTTATCAATGTAATTACTTGTCCAATGATAAAACATTCATTTAAATGTGAGTTTGAGATCAAAATTAATTATATATATTGATTGATACTATTATTTGAAATTTTAAATTATCTGTATAATTTCTTAATATTTATGATAATTTTTACTATTATTTAAATAATTTTGATAAAATAAAAATTATCCAAAATAATAAATATGTGCACCTTCATAAAATAATTATTTAAATACTTTAAATTATTTTAATTAAATTGAAATATAATAATTAATAAAAATCATATAAATGAAGTTCTAATTATTATCAGATCTGAGTAATGTAGAATAACATTGCACACAAAAAAAAAAAAAAGAAACCACTCGCAATCTATTTTGTATAGATATGCTATGTTTTATTGGCTGATGAATAACTGGTGTATAAGTAAAAATTTTCTTTTCCTTTTTTTTTACCTGCAGTTCCCGCGTGCAAACGGAGAAACAGCTGTTACTTCCCGCGAAATCTATGCGATTTTGAAGAAGTAAAAGGTCAGTTGGGATTTGAGTCAAGTCTCTCTGTTTACGCATCAACAGATTTAAGCTCATATTATCCATGTTTCTCCAAATGTAGCTTAGCTTCGAATTTGATGATGGAGACATCGATACTGACTCCGACTTAGAAATACGCAGCTCCTGCACTGTTCGCTCTTGCTCTTCACCAGTCTCAGGTCCACCAAACGCGACCTCTGAATTCTCTTAGGCTTCTCAATGAGGAACCAATTGAAGGAACGATAAGCTTTGGTGACAAAATCTGTTTCTGATAATCCTCAGCAGTGGATCCATGAAAATTCCGGCTTGCTTTTGCCTGTTTTCCAGTACCAATTTTTGTCATTTTCTAAAATAAGTATGAAGAGAGCTTAAGGTTTTGATTTTACTAGAGATTCTTTTTATGTATGAGATGCGCAGGTTGCTTGGAGTAGATGACCATGCTTGGGATGGGCTTGAGGAAACGGCTGGTTCTTCTTCTCAAGCGAGGCATCATGTTTGAGCTGTATTTTTCTTCTTTTTCTTCTTCTTGCATCTCTATAAACAGCTTTAATCAATTTAGCCTTGCTTAACTAAATAACCATGCATCTCATTCTCGTTTTATAATTAATGTTATTACAGTTAATGAAATTGTTGTCAGAGGAAAAGGATGTTCTTCAGAAAGAACAGATAAGGAGAGAGCTTTAACGAATACAGTTGATGCTACGGTTTGTAGCTTAAAAGATCATCCTGTTTCTTCTCAGGAGATTGGTAAGACTCCAGAATTTGAAATTGAAAACCATGAGAATTGAGATATGTTTATATTGCAATGCTAAGATGGTCCAGCACCTGGTCAAATGACACACATTGCAGATTCCAAAGCCTTCAGTGGAAAGAAAGCCCCAAATGTAACTGGAGAAGGGAGTGGGACATCTGAGAAAGCCATGGAAGAGGGGAAATTACTGACTCACCAAAGTAACAGCTCTTTATGAACTTCTTCAGCTTGTGTCCTAGACAATGCTGAAGGTGACGAAGAATCTCCACTTAAAAAAAGGTTATGATGCTCGCCATCGTGTGGCTTTACGGTTGCTGGCAACATGGCTTAGCATTGAATGGAAAGAAATGGTTCGTAATCATGCTACTAATCATTTGAGTGCTCCTTAATATATATAATTGCTATTTATGCTCTTGATCCTTCATTAAGATGATAAGCTGTTCTTATATGCTCGGTGTTGTAATTCTTATATCCTGATCATACTGTCCCATGCATGGACTATTCTACTTTTGTAGGAAGCCATGGAGACAATGGTTGCTTTCCCTCTCATGGATTTGGTGAACAAGGAAGGTAGCAAAGAAGGTGACGAAATAATTTCAGAAAGCACCTTGGATCAGTTGAAGCGCGGAGGTACTGTTGTCGCGGCTGCATTGACTGGAGGAAACTTGATGGCTCTTACTGGTGGTACAGAGTTTAAAACTATTTCCATAGATCTGCCATTTATTTTTTGTAATGATCATATACAGATTAATGCCTCTTTTTACATCGTTTCAGCAGTTGTTGCACCAGCAATTGCAGGGGAGTTGGGTGCTATGGGGTTAGCCACAGCAGCTAGCACCACAGGATCTGTTTCTGGTTCTCTTGCTGTTGCTGCATCATTTGGAGGTATGGAGCTAGGACCTGGTTTCATTTCTTTTCCCATCTATAGTTTCTTAGTTGTTAGCTTTTCATGGTTGTCAGTTGGAATAGATTCTACGTAATGCACTGAAATTTGGGTGTTTGGAAATTTGTTGTTAATTCCTTCCCCCCAGTCATACATGTTCATATACAATATCAACTTTTCCCACACAATCACACCCTTCCATTAGGGTATCAGTTTTCCTCCCCAATCGTATACATTCGGTGCATGGTTTATGTCCTCCAATAAAGCTATTGCATTCCAATGGGGAAATGCTTCAGCTTCTTCGCGGCAAACATCATATTAGAGACAGTAACAGAATACAAGTGTGTATGCCAGTATAATGTTTCAACAGCAAAGGTTAAATACCATACTGATCCTGACTGTTAATCTCAGCTAGTTTTTTTTTTTCTTCAGAATCTTGCAGTTCAATATGTGTGGAATATATAAAAATTTCAGAATCGTGGATTATTGAATATACTTGCATGAACATTGCCTTTAATAGCAAATAATATTAAAGAACTTAAAATATTCCACAATACTCACAGTCAAAGCAACTAAGGTTTCAAGAATACTATACATTTTCTGCTTTGGTGAGTGGTTACACACTTATGTTCCTCTATCAGATTGATGTGTTGGACGTGAGACTGTGAAAAGCTGCACACACCTACATTTACTTATCAATTATATGGAAAATTTGGCAAAAGAATGCTAAATGAGGAAAGAAACTCTAAAGGACAAGTTATTTTTAAGGCCTTGAAGCACATTAAGTTAACCCAGTTCGCAGGCATGAATTTAGTATGCATATGTTGATGCTTCATTCAAATTTGATGGGTGGAGAATATAATTTGGGTACTGATTCTCTCACTCTTTTTGCCTCCCAGCTGGTGGAGCTGGTCTCACAGGAAGTAAAATGGCTAGAAGAATTGGCAGCATTGATGAATTTGAGTTCAAAGAAATTGGGGAGAATCATAACCAAGGCGTGAGTGTTAATTTACATTTTACTTTTATTTACAATAACTGGCTGTGGTAGCAGGTGTTAGGATCGACTGAAGTGGTATTCTTATTATTTGGGTTATTTGTACCTCCAGCGTCCTACTGAAGTGGTATGCTTATTGTTTAGGTTATCTGTACCTCTAGCGTCTTTATTTTGCTGCATCTTCTTGACATATTACATGAATTGGATATTCATTACGATCCTTTTTCTTGCCAGCGGCTAGCAGTTGGAATCTTCGTTTCTGGATTTGTCTTTGAGGATGAAGATTTTTTAATGCCATGGGAAGGTCAAAATTATAACTTGGACAGGTAATGATGCAAAAATACACTGCCTTTATTGAGCAGAAGGAACTGTCATGTTCTATCATTCTCCATCTCGGAGGTTGTGTCATGGTCCCATTTGTTTAGACTTTAAAGAGGTTGGCTGGTTTAGTTTTCATGTTAACTTGAGCTCTCCCCACTATCCTTTTAAGATTTGCCGGTCTGACTACTTTGGTTTCCTGGGCTTTCTCGATCTTATTTATCCAGCCATCTGCTGAGATGCTTGTCTTGTTACTTGTGAAAATTTGAAATGATATCTAATTGCAACCAATAAAAGTAATCAATATCCTAATACGTAGGAATAAGTCCATTCATGATTCTAGAACACAAATAAATATATTTTACCCATCAATGTTTTGAATAAGCTGATGAATTTATGAAATGATTGATGTATGAATGTACTTATTTCTATGATTCCTTTATTTTCTAGCTAATTCCGTACAGAATTACAAAATTTCTCACACTTTTCTTTTTACCTTATTTCAAATTATTACTCAAAACTTGTAAGGCATGCTGGGCAATAGTTTGATTTTGAAACTGCTAGTAATCAATTGATAATAAATGTTGGCACCTTAACTAGACTTACATTTAATTTATTATTCATTACTCTTTCCATAGTGCGTGATAGTGGATGTTCTGTGTTTAATTGGTTGCAAGCTTTAAATCGGTCATTGATATAATTTCGCTATGTAGTTATGCCCTGCGGTGGGAGTCCAAGAATTTGATCGCACCGAGCACTGCAATAAAGGACTGGCTAGCTTCAAGCAAATTTTGTGATTTTCATTAATCTATAATTGATGTTGGATTGCCGTGGCCTTTTTGAGTTGGAATTTCTTGCCACCTGTTACAGGAATTGCTTTGCAGTTAATGAAAGAAGGTGCCATGTTGACTGTATTAAGCAGTCTTTTAACAGCACTGACTTTACCAGGAGAACTGGTGGCTACAAGTGATCTTCTAGAAAGCAAATGAGCGATTGCAGTTGACATGTGAGGGTCAATAAAGCTGATGAAAAATGGTAAATGTTAATCTCATTTCCAATTTTCCATCCTTACTGAAAGGGATGGTCACTCTATTGTGTACTTGGGTGATTTCTCCCATCCCTTAAGTTGTTTGTACGGTTTTTGTGAACATCCTGAGTTTGCATCAGGGATGTATAGAGGATTATCTGTTTGATTGATTTCTGCCAAGAAATCGTACATTTTTTGTTAGATGGTGATTTTTGCCTTATCTTTCCCCTAACATGTACTTTAGAGGATGGACAAGAATCCTAAGTTGGAAGAGCGAAGAATCCACTTCTGTTGCTCTACCATTGTGCCAATCTTATGGGCTGCATCATAATTTATTACCAGGTCAAAGATGTTGTTTACTGCATCAACTTTAGTTGCCAACACTCTGATGTGATAAATCAGAACATTCATTATTTAATTAGTACTATTTTCTTGTGATTTGCTCCTTTTTTTAGTTTCTTTTTATTTTGTAAATTATGTTGCAATGCTTGTGCTTCGATTTGGTTATTAAGTAGGCCGGGAATTTTGCATGTTTAATTTTTCTTTCCTCTCAATTCCATCTATACTTTAAGATCTAATAAAACCGAAAAGCTGCTTGCAAAGGTTTTGTTGAAGCGATTGCAAGGGAGCAGGTATAATGATTAATATATTATTATGGTAAAATATATTAATTTATTTGCATAATTTGTTATATGAATTTATTGTTTACTTTATTTATACATATTTCAGACCTATAACACTCATTGGTTTCTGACTGGGAGCCCGAGTAATATTCAAATGTCTTTAGTGTTTAGCGGAAGCAAAACAAGACAACAGTTATATCGTAAATTGTCTCTTCATATTTCTTGGTGGATTATGCTAACCATTTGATAAGAAGTCCATGTCTATGTTTCTAGCTGGAATTGTTGAAAGAGTTGTTCTTGTTGAAGCACTAGTTCCAATAAAAGATGAAAATTGGGAGGAAGTTAGGAAGGTAGCATCTAATTTTTTTTGTGTTTAAATTAAGACTGAAAGTTAAACAAGAAGAAAGCAACGACAAGTTTTGGGATTAAAATTGGAACTTGAACTTAGTTCCTTTCATATATTTATCATTTTCAATACAATCTTATCTTATATAGTTGATACAAGAGTTCTTGATGTTGTTTATAGTTCACTAATGTCATACTGTCAACAAAGGTATGGTTCAGAGAATGACTAAAAGTTGAAATTAAGTTAAGCAACCAATACTTTAACCTGGTCATGGGGTGTGATTTTCAACAAAAAGCTACTAACAATCTTCTCCACAAAGTCTTTTTAAAATCTTCTAGAAGAATGTCAATCATGCCAACACTTCTCCTTGATATTCTTTTTGAAGACTCCAAACTTTGATCTCAAATATTTAAATTTAGCTCTCGGAAGAGCTTTTGTAAGTATATCAGCAGTAATGTTAGAGTTTAATTTCTCCAGCCTTTTCAACCTCCTTTATTGCATGAAACTTGACTTGAATGTGCTTTGTTCTCCCATGCTAAATCAGATTCTTTGTAAAGACAATGGCAAACTTATTATCCACCCAAATTTGTGTAGGATTTGCTTGAGTGAAACCAATGTTAGTTAGGATTTTTTTAAGCCAAATGGCTTGACTTCCAACATTTTTAGTTGAGATATACTCAGCTTCAATAGATGACAAAGCAATAACTTCTTGCTTTTTTGAATTCTAAGAGAATGCCCCACTTATAAATGAAAACATATAACCAAAAGTGTTTTTAGAATCATCAACACTTCTAGCCCAATCATCATCAGCATATCCCTGCAATTTATCATTTTCACACTTGCTAAACCAGAGACTGTGATCAACAGTGCCTGCAATATACCTCAAAACACTTCTTGCCGCTCCACGATGGATTTTACTTAGACTTTGCATGAACCTTGAAAGTAAACTTAAGCAAACATGATATCAGGTTTGGTTGTGCAAGATAAAGCAAACTCCCCATAATGCTTCTATACACTGAAGCATTTGCTTTCTCACTTTCATCTTCTTTTATTAATTTCTCATTCACCACCAAGGGAATAAAAACAAACTTAGCTTTATTCAACTGAAATTTCTTAGGAACTTTTCAAGCATGTTTAGTTTAAGAGATGAAAATGCCTTCATCTAATTGACTAATTTCCATTCCCAAGAAGAAAGTCATATCTCCTAAATCAGACATCTCAAACTCTTGTTGCATTTTCTTCTTTAAGTTTTCAACCTCTAGATCATCTCCTTCTGTCACCAAAAGATCATCCACATACAATGATACAATCAACCTTTCTCCTTCGTCATCTTTTATGATTACAAAGTGGCTTTATTCTCACTTTTGAGAAAGCCTTGTTGCAATAGATCAGTGTCAATTCTATTGTACCAGGCTCTTAGAGCTTGCTTGAGCCCATAAAGAGTTTGATTGAGCTTGTACACCTTCCTTTCTTCACTTGAGATTATAAAGCCTTTAAGTTGCTCTATAAAGATATCTTCCTCCAATACACCATTTAGGAATGTTGATTTTCACATCAAGGTGAAAGATTCTCTAATTCTATTTTACTGCAAGTGTCACTATGAGCCTTATTATGTTATGTCTTGCTAATGGTGCAAAAGTATCAGTATAGTCCACTCTAGCTTGTTGAAGATAGCCTTCAACAACTAATCTAGCCTTAAGTTTGTTTACAGAATCATCAAGATTTAATTAGTTCTATAAACCCATTTAACGCCTATAGTTTTGTGTGTTTCAGGCTTTTAACATGCTTCCAAGTTTCTTCTCAATCATGCTAATCTCCTCCTTCATGGCTTTCCTCCAACCTTCATAACCTGATGCTTCATCATAGCTTGCTGGTTCTAGAGTGACTATGTTGCATCTGTCATAAATCTCTTACAACTATCTTGTGCCACTCACACCATGCTCAGTATCACTATCTGAGTTTTCTCCTTCTTTAATTGCTTCATGTTCTTGAGGCAAAGCTTAAATTCCAACTTTATCTTGAAGCTTTCCTTCCTTCCAATCCCATTCAACAATTTCATCAAACTTTACATTCCTGCTGATAGGTATCTTTGTGGTTGTAGGATTGAAAATTCTATATCCCTTAGTTATGTTGCTATAACCAATGAAAATGCTCATCTCATACTTTTTGTCCAACTTGTTTCTCTTCTCTTCAGGCATATCTGAGTAGCATACACTCCTAAAAACCTTCAAATGCTCCACTGATAGCTTGATTCCATATCATATCTCAAATGGAACCTTACCATTTAATGTTTTTATTGACAATAAATTCAGCAAATACACAACAACATTGACTACCTCAACCCATAAATGCTTTGGCAAGTTTTTCTTATGCATCAACCACTTAGCCATTTTCATTACTATTTTATTCTTTCTGTCACTCCCTCCATTTTGTTATGGAGTATAAAAAACTGTGAGTTGATGTTTGATCCCTTTCTTATCACAAATAGCCTTGAAATCCTTTGAGACATACTCAGTACCATTATCAGATCTAAGCATTTTGATTCCATAACATGTTTCCTTCTCTGTTTGTGCTTTGAACTTTACAAACACATTTAACACCTTTGATTTTTGCTTCAAAAAACTCGCCCAATAGTACCTAGAGCAATCATCAATGAATAATAAAGAGTATTTGCTATTATTCAAGGATGGAACACTCATAGGTCTACACACATTAGAGAGCACCAACCGCAATTTCCTAATAGCTCTCCAACTGCTACTTGAGAATTACAACGTGTTTTACTTCCCTCATTGGCAAGCTTCACAAACACCCTCTTCTTCCATGATTATAAGCAATCCATCAACCAAATTCTTTTGATACAGTAAATTCAAATTCTTATAACTGAAGTGCCCTAACCTTTTATGTCACATAATTGAATCATTCACCACATTAAGTATCCTTGCAAAGTGTTTTGTGTTGCATCCAATGGAAAAAAAAAAACCTATCTTTCATGTCTACAATCATCATTTTATTCCCTATTTGGATCATAAATGATGCATTTCTTCTTTTTAAAATATAATTCATAATCTTTTTCCAATAGATAACCCATACTAAGTAGGTTTAAGCCAATCTCAGGCACAAATAACACCTCTAAAATTGATTTTGTACCTGTTGGTGTATTGATCATCGCTAATCTTTGCATTTGACTAGAACCTAAGCTCCATTGTCAACCTATACTCTTGACTTAAAAGACTTGTTAATGTTCTTGACGCTATCTTCATCAAATGTCATGTTGCTTAAGCAACCACTATCAATTAACCAAGTATTCATCTCACTCTTACCAGTATGTAAAGTTACAGTGAACAACCTTTCAATTGGTGCTTCTTGATCTTAACCTACTTGTGCTTGTTGAGCAGGTTATGCTTGCTTCTTCTTACACACCTTGGTAATGTGTCCAAACTGATTGCAAGCTCTACATTAAATGTCAAGCCTGAACAAGTAGTATTTCTCAAAATGTGTCTTTTTGTTATAGTGTTTACAAGGTGGATATTTGCTTTCTTTCCACCTTTTTCATCTTCATACTTCTTATCTTTCCCTTTCTGCTATTTTGGTTGCTTTTAATCACCACTTAACTGACCTCCTTCACCTTGTTGTGCTAGAAATGCTTATTCAGTTGCCTCTTCTTACCTTATGCTAAATCTCTGCTCAATGGCATGGAAGGCATTCATCACTTTAGTTAGAGTGATGGTAAATAGGTCATTTGCGTGTTACAAAGAGGTGATTTTTGGCTCAAACCTTGCTGGAACACTTACCAGAACTTTACTCATAATTCTCTCTTGAAGTCTAAACTGGTTTACTATCCTTATCAATTTGTCATTGTAATCCTTGAGTGTTTCAAAGTCTTCCATCTTAAGAATTTCAAATTCTCTCCATGAATTCAAAACTTAAATTTGTTTAGTTTTGTCACTGCCTTGGAACTCCTCCTTAAGTTGATCCAAGACTTGTTTTGCAGTCTCATTATTCATGATTCTAGAGAAAATTGTCTCTGAAACAGAAGAGTGGATTGCAGTTAAGGCCTTGTACTTCTTAGCACATTCCTCACTATGCTAGTGGATTTGTGTTATGGTAGGATTGGCTCTCAATGGTGTTAGTTATCTACTTGTTTCCATAACATCCCAAATGTCAAATGACCTTAGATATGCCTTCATTTTCACAACCCAGATCTAGTAGTTTTCACCATTGATGTTATGTGATGTTGGGGTCGAGAATCCCTTTGAAGCTATCATCTCACTCTTAAGATGTTTAGGTCTTTTGGTAAGGTTTAAACTCATTTGTTTTCTCTCTACAACCCTTAAAGATCTAATGATGTTCTGATACCATGTTCAAATTAAGACTGAAATTTAAACAAGATAAGAGCAAAAACAAGTTTTGGGAGTAAAACTGGAACTTGAACTTAGTTCCTTTCATATATTTATCATTTTTAATACAATCCTAGCTTATATAGCTAATACAAAAGAGTTTTTTTTATGTTATTTACAGCTCATTAATAATTAACATATACACCAACACCATATTGTCAACAAAGGTATGGTTTAGAGAATGACTAAAAGCTAAAATTAAGTTGAGCAACCCATACTTTAACATGATTATGGGGTGTGTTTTTCAACAAAAAGTTGCTAACAATTTTCTCCACAAAATCTTTTTAAAATCTTCTAGAAGAATGTCAATCATGCCAACATTATGAAATGTCTTTTTATTTTTCTTTTTAATTCGTTACCTGTCATTATCTATTGGCAGATTTTGGCTGGTAGAATTATCAATTCATATTCTACAAATGATTGAATTCTTGGTTTGTGCTCTGTACCCAGTATGTAATCTGTTGGTTCTATGAATTCTGAAGAGTAAGGGAGACATTGAAGTTTCTAAAAACAGTTTCTCAAAACATCTCTCTCTTATCATCATCTGATATTTACACATATAGAGAGTTTATAGATTGTTCTAGAGTTACAAATATTCAAAATACTGAAACAAATTGTTTTCCTAGATATTTGGAAACTTAATCTCTACCACAATATAGAATTTTCTAGATTTAATTAAAACAAAAAGGCAAAATATTAGCGACTAAGTGTTATATTCTAACACTCCTCCTTAACACTTACATTGCAAACCATCTTCACTCATATATTCTTCTTTTTTCTTTTTTCTTTTTTTTCCAAATTTGACCTTTGATTTTGCTGCACTTCAATCTCCAAACTAAACAAAAAATTTGGCCATTTAAAGTGTCAATTTCTTGTCTTCCACCTCGAGTCTCCACCTTGCAATCCATGAAACTCCTCCATGAAAGATACCTTTCATATTCTTCATCTGCAAGACATGGAGCAAAACATAAACTTTCAACAACACCAAATTTCAGCTGATTTTGGACATGCTAAGTCCTTCAAGCAACAACATTTCAGTTTATGGACTTGATGGTCTCTTCAAAGATGAAATTTTTACAGTTTTTGGACATGTCGATCCTTTAAAATTTTTCTTTTTCAAATCCTTCAAGTGCATCTTTTGTTGTCACTTGAATTTTTTTTTTTAATTCTCCAAATGCTAGGCTTGGCTTTCTTCAAGCTCTCTAAAATTTTCTGAAATGATTCAGCCTTCAAACAAGCAAAAGGCATGGATTCTTGTTAGAACTTTACAAATTTGGCGGAGGAAGAGGTGGAAACCAACTTTAAGACAAAAACAAGGTCCATAAACCAGAAACAAGAAAGCACAAGAATATAGACTGAAATAAGAGCTAAAAAGGATCAACAAACTAGAATCAAGATCAAGAAACATAACACTCAAACAAGAGTTTGAAACCAGAATAGAAAACACAAGAGCAAGAACAAGAACACTAAAGAGATCTTGATGAAACCAAAATAAAGACTAAAACAAGGATTAACCAACCAAGAACAATAAACAGAGCATAAACCAAACACAAGAAGAAACGAAAATGAAATTTATTTTGGAATAGAACTTCCGTTTTCTTCTTCTTTTTCTTCATGTTGAGAAGACAAACCCCTTTGAGAATGAAACTCTGACACCACTGTTAGTTTTATGAATTCTGAAGAGTGAGGGAGACGTTGGAGTTTTTGAAAACACTTTCTCAAAACATATCTTTCTCTTATCATCATCTGATATTTATGTATAGAGAGAGCTTATAAATTGTTCTAGAGTTACAAATATTCAAAACACTGAAATAGATTTTTTTTCTAAATATTTGGAAACTTAATCTTCACCACACAATATAGAATTCTCTAGATTTAGCTAGAACAAAAAGGCAAAATATCAACAATTAAGTGTCATATTCCAACATAATCCAGATTTAGCTATAACAAAAAGGCAAAATATCAGCAACTAAGCGTCATATTCCGACATAATCTTCTTGTTTTATCCTTATCCTGAAGAGGGTTTTTCTTTTTTTTTTTTTTTTTTGGACAGAACAATTGCATAGATATATCTGAGAAATCATAAACAATGAGAACTGTGAATGCAAAAAATACTGTTAGCTTACAAATGAATGTGAGAGAAGCAAACTGCATCTGGTAACACATAATTATATTTATGATCATCCATCACAGACGAAGAGTCCTTGCCACACTTTACCATGCACATTCCATGTGGTGTATCATATGAAATGCGTTACTGAAATGTACATCCTACAATTCCAGGGAATGAACCAGTTTGTATAGTGTAGCATTCCTTATTGGATGGAAGATAATCTTCTTTGCGCACATAATGCCGCCATACACGCAGTTCATCACTTTTGACTGCTATATTAATGCATAAGAGGCTTCAATTGCTAGACGCACTTTCTCTAAAGAGCTTAAATTTTTAATTCTTTCTCTACTCTAAAGGACTTAATCGTTTCCTGTTGTGCAGTTTACTTTCTCAAGGATTACAGGAATTCAACCTGTTGAAATTAGGGGAATTGAGAATGTAAATAATCCGTTCTCTATTTTTGTTCCGACATGCTAATGTTTTCCGTACCTGTAAATGCATTCTTTAGCACAGCTGCATAAATTTTGTTGGTTTTGTAGGTTGATGTAACGGAATTCACAGATGGACATTCTTCATATATTTCGAAGACAAGAAATTGTGGCTAAACTTGAGTTGGAAAATTTTTTACCCTAATTTCAGGAACGCAAAGACCAAATCTCATGAGGATAAATCTGCAACCTAATCCTTTCTAGTTCACTAACTAATTGATTACTTTCTGTCAATTTTGTTATTCTTTTGACATGGTGAACGTTCTGCTAATGCTGCCTGTTACCTTATTGCTGCCCGACCGTCTTTCCGCGAAGAAGAGAATTGAACAGGGGTTTGAAGAAAATATACACAAATGTCACTCCCTGGTCCGCAACCTAATTTTACAATTAATCTAAGGCTTTTTTAGTTCAACCTTTTGTTTGTTAACTTCTAAACTCTGCTAAAAGAATTTTCTAATAATATGAAAATGTACTGAAAATTAATTAGTTTTGTTTTATATGGGACAAAGAAACTACGATTATAAAAAGACACTAAAATTGTTGTCTTCCTCTAATATTACTGACTTTCTTTTGGTGCAAATTATTTCTCAAAACAACACATTTTTTTTCCTTAAAAAAACACTTTTTTTTAAAAGAAAGAATGAAGAAAAAGTCCTTGGGAGGCATACTAGCGGTAAGGCAGCAGATCTCTAATATGAAATTTTGGATTCTAATCCTATAAATAGAGTTTTCTGGGTAAATGATCTTTAACTTAGTGGCAAGAGTGATATCTTTGAGTTTAAATTTCATCATTGAAGAAAATTCTTTTTTATAAAATTGTTCCCTTCCCGACTAACAACTAATTATTAATTTGTGGCGGCTCCATTAACAGCACTAGCCACACCACATTGTAAAAAAAAAAAAAAAGGTTTGAGGAGTTTATAAGGTGCTTCTGTGGAAGAATTGCACCTCATTGTGTACCTTATGCAATAATAATAATAATAAAAGCATAAAGGCCTAACTGATTCACAGTGCAGGACATGTGAAAGTTATAATGCATAGCAGTTGCTTCCAAAAGAAACTACCATCATTTTCCCGATCAATTATGACTCAAATGATAGGGAAGCTCCTAAGGGCCGTGATACTATGCGAGGACCAAGCTAGGAACAGAGCTGGTGGATGAAGCCTGACCAAATTAATTAAAAGAATATATGAAACAAATACATAGTACAGCAAAGTCTGACAAGAAATTAGAGGCCCTTGCATGATTAAGGGTGCTTAAATAAGTTAATAGCAGCGTGGATGGTTGAGCTTTTTCTTTATACATAGCGCCCGAGTCTGTTTAAAATTTAAACATAACTGAGACTTGGAAAAGGCACTTTTTTGCTACGTATTGGCATTACTTTTCTGCACTCTTTTGCTACTTATTGTCATTACTTTACTGCAATCACATTCTTAGAACATGTAATATAATTCTTCATATTTGTCCTACATGATCAAAGGAGCATCATTCGTGCTTGAGCTTGAATAGTAACGTGTTACTTCGTTTTAAAAAACAAAATATATATATATATATATATATATATATATATATGGAAGCATGCATGATGGCACCAACACACACAGGAATCAATTGCTATACCTTTGAAAGAACATTATCTCATGTACGGGTAAAACCAAACGGCCCCCACCAATCTCTCTATCTATATACTGCAACTTCCAGCGTACACTTCATTTTCAAACGTTATTTCCAAGCAAGAGAAAGAGAGATTGGTTGCTTCAGGCAAACTCACTGAATAATGATAGTTTAAGTATTAACCCTTGATCAGAAACGCTATAAGGGTGCCCCCAATTCAAAGTACACAATCGTGAGTGGTTTAATAATTGCTATATATGTAGTGTGAAAAATTAATCCTTCGCTTCTTTCTAAAATAATGAGATCATATATTTACATTCAACCTGCAAGTTTATCGAATACAAAAGAGTTTTCTGTTAATGCTAAAAACTATATTTATAGAGTAAATCTCATGCGACTCAATTAAGATATATTCCATAAAAATAAGATCTCGTCGGATAGTGTGATTCTAGTTATATTTCTATACATTAAAGCTCGTGCCTTGAAAGTGAGCAAGAGTGGACGCGTTCGTCATAGTGAAGCTTTCTCATTGGTGAGGATTTCGGTGCCAAGTTGCAGGTGGGGACAAAAGTAAGGCTTAAGGCATCATCTTGTTTTCTCCCTCTCGAAAGGAAGCTCGATTGTCATTGGTTTAGTTTATTTTTGGACATCCAAATCAGTTGGAGGCCAAAACTAGTAAGCTCGGTGGCTCAGAATTATATAAACCTATGCAGCTATATTAATAGCTATCTAGCATTCGAACTCTGCAAATCACTTAAAAGAAGACGGAGACGGTACCTATGATGAGAAGTTCGTGGGTTCTGCTGTTTCTGGCAAGTGCAGTTGTTGAACTCAGAGCTGACCAAGTAAGAAACAACATTACTCAAGTTGATGCCACTTCCTTAGATATTCCTAAGCTATCTCCACGCAATAATTTACAAGAAAGTCATAACAAGAGCACCTGTAACACTACTACAGTTGTGCTTAACAACAAGAACAGATATAGTGGGTACCATAGAAAAGGGGGAGGAGGTGGTGGGGGAGGCGGTGGAGGCGGAGGTGGAGGCGGTGGTGGTGGCGGTGGAGGCGGAGGTGGTGGTGGTGGTGGCAGTTTTGGATGGGGATGGGGTGGGGGTGGAGGTGGAGGTGGAGGTGGAGGGGGATGGGGAGGAGGCGGGGGAGGGTGGTATAAATGGGGATGTGGAGGCAAGGGAAAGGGAAGAAGAGGAGGGGGAGGAGAGAGGACAGGCATTAACGATAGGCAAGCTCATAGGAAGAGAAATTTCAAGGATGCAGATTACAAGATAGGAGAGTTTGCCCAATGCATGGGAAGAGGAAGATGTAAAGGAATGAGACTGGATTGCCCTCTTCACTGTGGTGGACCTTGCTTTTATGACTGCCAACATATGTGCAAGGCTCATTGTCGACGTTAACCTTCTTCATTAATTTGCTATTCTCCTTTAACCCTTTTTCACATCAATCACTAATTGATGATTTGAACAACAGAGATTATGTTTTACTCCAATTTAAGTGTGGATTTCTTTTGCGTAATGGTGATTATCATTGAATGGCGACTCTTAATAACTAATTATTGTTGTATATTTTCCTCTTTTCTCTGTGGATGTCCCTAGTTTCATCTTGATCCCTTTGTTAATTATGGTTCATCAATGCGATATTTTTTTTTCCAAATATATATTTTTGTGTATTATGTTAACTGTACTATAATAATCTAATTAATTAAAAGCAATCAATCTTCTGCCTTTATAACTTTTAAGACATAGTCTCGAATTCGTATTCTTTGGTGGTGAGTTAACTCCACCATTTTTCTTTTGCCCATTTAAATAAATCATACATCATAAAATTTATTATTTTGTATAATAATAAAATATTTTTTATTTAGAATAATCTTAAATTAATAGAATTATTAATAAAAATATTTTAATTATTTTTTAATAAAAATTATTGAACTTATATCTCTAAATAAGAGAATTATTAAACTAAAATTTTATTTTATTTTAAGTTGTTTTGAAATCTGACCTAATAGTGTGAACTTCTGGAAAAAAGAATTATGCCAGCTAAATTTGCTTCTCTTTTTCTTTTCCATTAAACAAACATTCAAAGACATACAGCTTCTTTATATTACTGTACGTGCTTGAAAATTATTATTATATTTTCAATTGTAAAAAAAATTATATTTTAAATTATATCATTCTAAAAAATTTAATGAAAATTTATATTTTAAACAATGTCACTTGTCACTATAATAAAAAGAAAATAATATTGAAAAAGTATCTAACACTCCTCAATATTCAAATAATTGTTTCAGTCAATCAAACGTGGATTTGTATTAATTTCATGTGTTAAAAAAAGTCCTACATTACACTCATGAAATAATATTATTAAGTCAAAATACGTTTTTGATTTAGTGACTAAATTCAAAATTGAAAGATTTTGAATTTCGAAGCTAAATTATCAAAAAAATTATTGATTATATACTAGAAATAAAGCATGTAATTTGGATCAAATTCTAGGGGTAAAAATTAAAGGAAAAAAATTTATATTTTAAAAACAATTTATTTTAATAGTTATTGAATTATGATCAAAATTTTATTATAGTTAATAAATATCAATTTTTTTATTCAATTAGATAACTTAAATATATAAAAAAAAATATTAAAAATCTCCTGCCTTTTGTCATAATATATTATTTCATCCTCAATTTTAAAAATACACTAAAAATCTTATTGTTAAACAATGGATCTTTTGTAAATTTTGGCATTAATTCCACGTGAAATGTCAAAAATTCCCTTGCGCTATTCTCCCCCTTCTTATTATCAACACACAGTTATTCAACCCTGACATCCCCAAATCCATTTTCTCTTACACACCTCACCAGATCATGTTACTAGGTAAAACAGAGAGGAGATGAAGAAGGTTGCAGACTCGCAGTTGCCACCCAATGCTACCATTATATGTCGTCGCACACATCGTCATTGATAAGGACTAGAAAATCCATGCACTCCGTTCGAATTGCCTTTCTGTAGCCTCTCGAGATGGGTTCTAATTTTTGCTATTGATGGTATTGAAGTTGCCCAAGAATGGGCCAAATGGTGCATCTGATATAGTGGTGATGGTTATTGTGGTGGTGGTGGGCAGAGCGACGATACAGGAAAAGGCACGTCAGTCAATGGAATGGTGGTGAGGAGGATATGGAGATTGTGGATTCATTGCCAGTGGGTTGCAGGCTATTACTTGTTGATGCAATGGAGGTGTTTGTGGTAGTTTACTAAGCAGAGACGTTATGGAAGTCATACCAAATGTTGCATCCAGTGTGGTACTTGTAGATTTTAAAAGAAGTGGATGGATTTTGATCAAAAGTGTATTTTTGAATGTGGGTTTAGATCAAAGTTGTGTTTTTAAATGTGGGATTGGATTAAAATCGTAATTTTTTAATGTAGACTTTAATTAAAGTGTTTTTGAAATTTTGAATTAAACTTATGTGTAATTGGAGAAGGCAAGAGTTTGAGCCGAGTGAATTTGATGTTGCTGGTGAATGTCACTGTTTTGTTTTTATGCTGAGGACGAGGACTAAAGATTCGTTTGCTGCGGCTGGCGTCAAGGTCTTGGATTTGAATTGATTCTACTGGCCAGATTAGATTTGACTATATATAACTTTATTGTGTCTAGCGCCGCCAACTTTGATGATCAATAATAGAGATATAATTAGCGATTGTAGATTCTAGTGACCATTGAAGCCGATCCATCACCAAAGTAATCTACAGAGTGCATAACTGATTTTGGCGCTGCTGGAATTGATGAGATGTTAACGTCTGATTGAAATTGAGAGATTGGACAAATTGAGTTTTAATTTGAATTAATTTTTATGAGAAAAGGAGACTTGATTTGATACATTTTTAGTTTGTTTTTTTTCTAATATTATTCTAGAAGAAAGATATTGAAAATTAATTTTAAAATTTTAAAGTTATTAATTCTGATAATAATTTACTGACTCCCTAACACAAACTCTATAATATATTTTCAAAAATTGAAAAATTATGACAAAATCTAAGATTTTTTTGGTATTTTATTTTTTAATTGATATAATCTAATTAAATTAAAAATATCAAATCATCCTATGATTAATTGATAATTAACATTAATCTATTTATTTTATAATTATATAATTTAAAATTAAATTTTATTATTGATTTATAAATCTAAAATTAAATTATATTAATTAAAATAATATTTATATGTAAATAATTAAATGTTTAAATATTTAATCATTATAATTAATTATCCCTAAAATATGAAAATGGTGAGTAGGCTTGCCTCGTGCCCAGTGCTGACCAAGGTACTTGTGCGTGAAAGGACAAAACTCTTAGCTTCTTTTCTGTTCCAAGATCCTGATGGCTGTCATCTTCAATATTACCCTGAACTGAGCACCTCATTCATCTTCCAGGTTGGTTCTACAATAAAATCCGCACCAGTTACCATTTAACATGCATACGTAGAGTCATCGCAGAATACCCAAAAGTAAAAGTCTTGTAATATGCCTTTAGCAGTCACTTGTCTCGCTTCCTAAACAAAACAAGCGACAGTTTGTCCTTTCATTTCTCTACATTATATAATCTTTTCAACAAGTACATGCAAAGGCAAAGATTCAGTCATCTTTAATCATGGCATTATTCATACAGAATTTTTTGAATTCGTGCCTCGGCGGATTGCAATAATTGAATGATGAAAATTTTGGAAAAGGGTAAAATAAAAAAAAATAAAAAAAAAGCGCCCTGAATTTCATTCATATTTACAGCAAGATCAGACACTTTGCAAGTACAAGGAAGGAAAGAAAGACCCACAAAATCCAAAAAATCAGATCCGCAGACAAGTTGATTCAAAACTATTATCAATTTCACAAAGCATAAGGCCTTGTTACTTGATGATAATACTCGTAACAGAAAGGACTAGATCTCTTGTAGCCAATTGATGGAGGGCTGACCTGCGGAACAGTATATGCATCGTCACTGCACCTTTTGTTGTTACCTGATTTCATGATGGCCGTCTCCTTATTCGTTTCCTTTAGCCCCATCAGTGGAAAATGTTGAGATGGGCACAGCGGAAGTGGCGACTGAGGTACCCAAATTCCAATGGCTTCCGACGGGAAAGGAGTACAAAAAATGCTTGCAAGATCCGCACCCGCAGAGGGCAGTATCTCATCATCGGTCTATACACGCAATTAACTAACAATCACGGCAAGAAAATCAAATATAGGAGATTATTATAACAATTAAGAAGGAAAGAACGTAGACCTTAGAGAAACCAGAGGGAGTATATGGGAAATCAAAAAAGTCTTCGACGTGCCAGCCAGGCAAAGTCTCCATTAAGTACTCTGATATGCTGCTTATTGAACCAATCCCCTCGTTTATTACCTGATTATCCCTACCATTGTTCGCCGTTGATGGATTTTTAGCAATTGAAGGAGGGTTAGTATTTAGGACCACAGAATGTTTCCTGGTAGATAGATGCTGTTGAGACTTGGAATCAGGAGCAAGATCACCACCGTTGATTACAGGGGAGGAGGACATATAAAGCGTAGAGGTGGCAGAGAGCTTAACCCCAGTAAGAAGGAACCTATCATGCTTCTGGGTATGCTCGTTAGCCTTGTGTATCGGAACATCGCAGTCTCTGCAAAGAATCGCTCTATCTTGCAGACAAAACAAGAAAGCTCGTTTCTCCTACAAATAAATTTATTTTATTAATCAGATAATCAAGAATTAAGGCCAAGTAGTAATCAAAAGAGGGAACTACGTAGGTACCTGGCAGACATCACAAAGAGGGGAATTTTTAACTGAAGGGTGGAGAAGGGAAAAGCGTTGATGTTTGGAGGCGAGCTTGTTGGCGTGGTGGACGCGGTGGTCACAGGTGTCGCATAAGGCCGCCTCGTCGGCGATGCAGAACACCGACGCCTCGTCTTTGCTACAGACGTCGCACTGGATCTTCATCTCGTAGCTACTTCTAAAGATGGAAAAAATGGGTTCTGAGAGACAATTGAGAGAAATAGAGATTAGAATGTTGGAAAGAGAGATAAGGGCGAGAATAAATTAAATTAAAAGTAAGGTAGGTACTAAAAAAAAGGAGTGAAATGAAACAAGTACTAGGACACCAATGAAAGGAACAGGATTGTCTTTACTGTTTCATGCTTTCCTATTTATTTTGGTGGACCCCTGTGGAATTTTGGAGAGGGACATTTATAGGGTGAAAAGGTTTATAAGCATTATTTCCGTCTTGGTATCATTTTTCGTTAATGTATTAAAATGGTACTTAAATACTTCATAAGTAATTCAGGTCATGATTTTCATGCCATTTTTTTGCAAGATTTAGACACCATAATTGCCAATACACCAAAAGTACTCCACCTTACTCAATATTGTCTACTCATCAGTCCTGTCACTATAAGGAAATGATAATTCTACCTCCATCCCATTCAAACATTCACTAAGTTAAAAATTTCCAATATTTGTCATTTTCCCTCAAAAGCAAAATCAAAACCCCAAATGTATTATTGCCCTCAACTCTCATTAGCAAACCCATTCTTGAACTCAAGGAGAAGGATATAGAGGTGATGGACGATGAGGAAGCTAGTGATGAGATCCTTATATAAGAGTTTGAGCATTATCCATTTGGAGATGAGAATTCGAATTGTGGCTGTGGAAATCCAGCAAAGTTATTCATATAAAAAATCATTACAAATCCAAGTCACAAATTATGGGGATGCTCATTTCAAGTAAGTATATGTTGTTTTATAGGTTAGCTTTTGTAATTTCTATGGTTTTAATGGCAATGGGTATGAGTTGAGGATTTTTTGTTTTTGTTGATGTAGGGAGGACAGTGTCAGATTTTTAAATAGCATGATGACTGGGTGAATGAGAGGAGCTTGTTGATGCTTCATGAGCTAAGGAATTTAAATGTCAATGTGGGTAGATTTGACGCTGAGAGGAATGTTGTAGCTATTACTTTAGTGGTTTAATGCTTTAGTGCTAGCTTGTATGTTCTATTGGTGGAGTGCTAGCTTGTTTTGTATATTAGTAGAGTTCAGTAGCTTATTACTTTGTTTGTATTGTGGAACTAGCCTACTGTAATTGGATGTAATGAATATTATTATGAATGAATTTGAGATGAACTAACCTATTTTGGCAACTTTTGGCTAAACTTTTGGATTTATAACTGTACTAGTGGTTGTTGGGTGATGATGGGTGGATTTGTAGCTTTTGGTTGGCAATTGAAAGGGAAATTGTGATTAACATTATGCTTGTGATATTAATGACTAACAGTGTGCTTAATTTATCCGTAATAGATTATGACTATAATTAAGCTTCATGTTTCATGATATTTGGCTTATTTTTTTCATTATATTAGGCTACTTATTTCAAAAATATGTTTAAATGACAATTTTTGATAGTAAGTATAGATAATGCAATAAGTATAGAATAAGGTATAAAAAAAATTAATGTACATCGTAGCAACTTAAATATAAACAATCAATATAAAAAAAGTATACTTCATTGAAAATATAATAGTCTTTGATAACATAACAAAAAGGTTAAGTGTTAGATTCCTCTATAATAGAAGAACTAAAAAATTACTAAAGGAACAATGCACTCAACATATAAAGCCAAAATGTCAACTGTACTACGGTCCTCCTTATACAGCATTTAAGAATAATTTAATACATCAATAAATAGAAGTAAAATCCCCAAATATTTTAGGTTAAGTTACCCTTTTACCCTGCAGACAACCAAGGTTTCTTCTTTAAAGTTGGTTCCTTCATCTTCCTTTTCCCTTTAGCTGCAGTGGCCTTGTTTTTTATTGGTTCCTTAATCTTTTCTTGCCCTTTAGTTGGTTCCTTCATCTTTGATTTCCCTTCATTTGCAGTAATCTTTTTATTCACAAGGTTTATTGAATCTCCACTAATTACATCTTCAACAGCTACAAATCCAACAACTATAGATGAGTATCTTAGAGTTTTCACTGTTTCTTTCTCAGATCCAGCAATTAGAGCTGGCTTTTGAGTCTTCTACTAGGATGATGTCTTCAATTGACTACCTAATTATGGAAGGTCACTAAGTATTCTAGCATTTCTATTTTGACTGAATATTGGATGAGCTATAGAAGGAACTTGTTTATGTTTCCAGTTCATGATAAGTTCATCCATGTCAAGATCATCATGTATCCTATGTGTAGCTGCCTTTGAGGTTAGATGATTTAGTTGTTATTACCAAATAGAAATTAGTAAGTTAAGTATGAAACTTGCTCATAATATAAAAATATACAAAATAATGGAAAATGACCTATGAACTAGGTACAATTAGAGAGAGTCCTTCAAATGTTACAGCAGTCCCTATTGCTTCATCTTCAGTTCTTATGTTAACTTCATCCTCAAATGGGCCATCAACTTTATTGTTCCATACATCAGCATCAGCTGCAATATCCTTATTTCTTATAGTAGGTTCTTCAACATCCCCAGGTATTATAACATGTGTTTCAAGTTGCGTGAGCTTATTTTTCACCTGTAGACAAAGCAATTATACATTTAAGTTTATTTCATTATTATAAATTATTATATCAAGGTAGTATTGACTAGAATATAATCAAGAAAATGGAATAAGTTACAGGTAATTTGTTCCCTATCTTGGTTATAGGTTGGTTGTTAAGGAATCTCTTGTTGTGCTCATGGCTACCACATATTAAGCATGACATCCTAACCCCCTTCTTGCTTGCTTTTTTCCCTCTTTTTGCTTTTCTCTCAATAGGTATTAGTGGAATTATAGGTGGGGTTATTGTTTTAGGCCAAATTTCATGTGATGTTGTTAGATTAATCAAGTGGCTATAACATTCCAAAAAGGTTGACACTTTATAGCAATCATGTAAATAATTCTCAAGAGTATCATTGTTGTACCAAATATCACTCACAGCATGCCCACATGGAATGCCAGTTAAGTCCCACCTTTCACAAGTACATGTCCTTTGTTTAGTGTCAACCATAAACTGGCCTCCAACTCCAGCAACGTGGTATCTATCACCCCATGGCCAAACAATGTTGTACCTTTAACTATGCTTTTTAGACTTCCCAAGTTTTTGTATATCTTAGGACAATAAACACTCCCCACCCCCCTCATGGCATCCATTTTCTGTTTAATTCTCTTCATAAGCTTAGTCCTTATAGGCTCATTCATGGTTATTATCCCCTTAGTTCTAGCATCTAGAATGAAGTTGTTAAAACACTCACAAAGATTATTCAACAACATATCACACTGAGAACTAGTCTTGAAATATGATATAAACCAATGGTGGGAGATATATTATTCAAGTATTAATGTGCAGCTTTTGACTCTTTACCACTTGCTTTCATAACCTTTTCATAATTTTCCACAATACTACTTTGAATAGCTCCCTAAACTAGTGTTTTTAGTCCTAAAATATGAAACCTTTTCCTGAAACTTGTGTAAATGTGTCTAACACAAAATTTATGTTCAACATGTGAAAAAAGTTCTTCAATTGCAAAAATCAATCTTTGTTTCAATAATTCAAAATATATGAATCGACTCATTCAATTACAATCCAACTAAATATAAACAAATCAATAGATTATAATACTTACCTTTTGTCTATCATTCATGAATCCAATGATGACTGTTGATAATGTATGAGTCATCTACAAGCAAATGCAAAAACCACATCCAATTCTCTTTGTTTTCAACCTATACAACAACCCATACAATAAGGTATATACAATCATTAGGTTTTATTGCTATTGTTGTTAACAGTTGGCCACCAAATATGCCTTTTAAAATAGTTACATCAATGGATACTAATGGTCTGCATGATTTGAAACCCTCTGTTAGTGTTGCCAAGCATAAATACATTTATTTGAAAACACCTTCATCCAATACAAACACAACTATAGACCCTTGGTTACTCCTTAAAATTTCATGTTTATAGTCATGCAACCTTGAAAGTTAGTGTATCTCATCACCTTCAATTAACTTGATAGCAATTGCCTTTACCTCTATGCCTTAAGTCTTGATTTAATTTGAATTGCATTCTCTTGAAGCAGTGTCAGGTTTGCCTAAATGTAGAAATCACAGTCTTTCTACCTACATTTTATTTTGCATTTCTACTTAGTATTAGGGCCAAATATAACTTGATGCTTTGTCCTTATACTTGAACTCTTCACAACATCCTTAAATTGTTTAAATGTAGTAAACAATATGCTCACTTTAAACTTAGGATTAGGCATATCAGTTTATTCATTTAATGTGAGAAGCATGATCTTAACTCCTCTGCAGGTGGATAAATTGACAACTCTTCTAATTCTAAACCAATGTCACTACCAGTGTCACATTCAAAATTTCCATTCATTTCAATGTCCTTATCCACAAACTATTCAAATATCTCTTCATCATCCTTAATCACATCATCATGTAAAGAGTAGTTTGAATCCACAAAATCACTTTTTTCTTTACTATTCGTTCTCTCATCATCAATATCTTTATTATCACTATGTCCCTCATTGACCATTTCCAATTCAAGCCATTTCAATATCTTCACTCCTCATGTCAATCTCCTCTATTTGCTCTTCATATAACTCATCATTCCTCTTCCGAGCATATACATGTATCACCTTAGATGCATCAACATCTAAAGCCATTTCAAAGGCATCAGTGTCACTTTCTAAGTTTCTACACCCATCACTGATGCTCTTCTTTGGATGTTTCCACATAAATTTTAACTCTTCAGTTCTCAATCCAAATTCCCATCCTATGTTATCAATTACCATTTTAGACATTTGAGCAAAAGTCTATAGCCTTCAAATTCTAGTCTAATGTATGCCATTGAATTAAAAAGTAATTTCGATCAGTTGCACAAACAAATCAATAGTAGTAGCATTCATTGAGTTGAAATCAATAGCATTAGCATTCATAATCAGTTTCAACTACATGTATGGCATTAAGTATTCAACTCTATGAATTTGAAGGTTACATTAAGCTTAAATGCAGCTTAATTTTGTCCAATAAGATGTAACAGGATTTGACAACTTCATTGTGCTTCATTTAAGCTCATTTATCAGTTGAAATAAGTTGAAGCTTTTTTTTGGAGCTGCATTTTTTAGCAATGCAGCTTTTTTACAGCTACAATTATTTTGCAACTAAATGTTGCAGCATTCCAGCTCATTTTGCAAATCATTTAACTCATACATATTGTGCTAACACTTACTCCAAACTGATTTATTAGCTTAAATGAGTTATGAATTACTCTTATAACACTTACTCCAAACTAACTTAGAACATAAATGACATGTGAATTATTCTACTAACACATAATGTCAGCTAACTTAACTATTAAATTACTCTAACAAACTCATATCAACAAGCTCCAAACTCCCAAAAAGTGTTCATTATATGTTCAAATTGTTTCAACATTAACATCATACCCTAAATGTGTTAATTATATGTTCAAAATTAGAATCAGAATCTAAACTCCAAGTTGTGTTCATTATATGTTTAAAATTAGTAGCATACTCTATTTTTTGGATGCATTTCAGACGAACACAAATTATGATGATGGGCATCTTCAATGAGGCATTTTCACTCCCATCTCACCATCGTAACTAACATTATCAAAATTAACAATAACCAATTTGTAATTTATTGTATATGGGTCGCCCTTCAACGTTCATCACTGGCCAGTCAAGCGACATTGTTCATAGCTAATGAAATGGCCAGTCAAGAAGAGAGGGCATTCAAGATATTTGCTATATTGAAGATGAAAATGGGGTATCGAAAGAAAGAGATTTAGCGAACACACTGAAGAAGAAAATGGAGTTTGAAACATAGAGTTAAGGTACAAATGGAGTTTGAAAGAAAGAGAGTTGCTACTGAAGATGAAAATAGGATCCTTTGGGTGTTGGGCATAAATTCAAAAATTAAATTTCTCAAATATAGTTGGGCAAAATTGTCATTTCTTTATGAAGATTGGACTGATGAGTAGGCAACATTGGGCCAGATGGAGTATTTTTAGTGTGTTGGCAACTAAGATGTCCCAATCTTGTCTGAAAATGGCCTAAAAATCATGGCATGAATTGCTTGTAAGGTGTTCCAGTACCATTTTAATACATTAAAGATAAATGGTATCAAAAGGAAATAATGCATATAGTTATGGTACCATTTAAGCTTTTTACCTAATATTTCTGCTACTTTGTATTTTTGGAGGGCAACGTTAATTTTTGTGCTTGCTACAATGACTTGAAGTAATATGAAACTTAAGAGTGAGAGAGTGACATATCGATGTGTATAAATTAATATTAAAAGAAGGTAGAATCGACTACATATTAAGAATAAAACAAAGAAAAAATGAACTATCTCAAAAAAATGAACCACACAATAAAAATAAATTTGAAATTTTGTTTTTCCTCTTCTTTTTTTATTTATATCTATCGTGGAAATATTATATTTTTATGCGACAATATATTAAATTTACTTGTAAAATAATGTTCCAAACTAATTTAATAAGTATTATTTGTCAATTATAAATTAAGTAAACTTACTAATTATAAATCAAACCTTATAATGATATTGAATAATATATAAAAATAAAAATTTATATGTAAACATGTAAAATAATAAACAAATATAAATATTATTCACATTTTATAATAGAGAAACAATGCAGATGGTAATCTTGTTATAAAGGTATAAAAAAATTACACAATCATTCTTATTTTTATAACACAAATATTATTTTTATGTAAAATTGGCAAATAATTATATAATCATTCTTATTTATAATATTAGAATATATTTTATAATATACCTTATACGTAATACTATATGAAATTATAAAATAATTGAAGTTATTGTACTTTTTATGCAATTTAATATTGTAAAATGAAAGAAATATTATTGTTTTTACATAAAAATCATGTATAGAGAACTATTTTATAACATCATAATATATTATGCAATATCATGATATATTTTGTAATAAAGAAAATATACATAATACTATATGAAATTATAAAATAATGGAAGTTATTATACTTTTATGTAATTTCATAAATTATTTTGTATGTTGCATAAAGATCATATTTTGACAACTATTTTGTATTATCAAGACATATTTTGTAATATTAAGATATATTTTGTAATAGAGAAAGTATACATAATACTATATCAAATTATAAAATATTTAGAAGTATTATACTTTTTATGTAATTTTGTGGATTATTTTATAAAATAAAAGAAATATGATCAAATTACATAAAAATCGTGTCTTGACAACTATTTTGTAATATTAGAATATATTTTCAAATATTAGGATATTTTGTAATAAATAAAATATACATAATACTATGTGAAATTATGAAATATTTAGAGTTATTATACTTTTTATGTAAGTCCATTGATTATTTTATAAAAAAAAGAAATATGATTATATTATATAAAAATTATGTCTTAACAATTATTTTGTAATACAAGGATATATTTTGTAATATCATAATATGTTTTGTAATATTGCAATAGAGTAAATATATATAACACTATATGAAATTATAAAATATTTAGACTTATTGTACTTTTTATGTAATTGTATGGATTATTTTGTAAAAAAAATAGAAAAATGATAATATTAAATAAAAATTGTGTCTTGACAACTATATTGTAATACTATGATATATTTTGTAATATTATAATATATTTTGTAATAGAGAAAATATACATAATGTTATATAAAATTTTAATGTACATAATATTATATGAAATATTTTGAATTATTGTACTTTTTAAGTAATTTTATGGATTATTTTATAAAAAGAAAGAAATATGAACATGTTACATAAAAATCGTGTCTTGACCATTATTTTGTAGTAGAATGATATTTTTTGTAATATCAAGATATATTTTATAATACTATATTTTACATGAAAATCATTTGTTGACAAATTTTGTAATACAACAATCTATTTTGTAAAGTGAAGAAATAAATATGATCATGTCATATAAAAATTATGTCTTGACCATTATTTTGTAATAGTATAATATATTTTGTAATATCATAATATATTTTGTAATACTATATTTTACTTAAAAATCATTTTTTGATAAATATTTTGTAATACAATAATATATTTTGTAAAGTTAGTAGATCAACTATAATAAATCGAGCCTTTTTATTTTTATTAAACAATAACAAATGTACTAATAATAAATATATAATTGTTATATTAAATAACATGACATTAGTATAGTAATACAAATATAATATTATTATTAATATAATAATATATAATAATATACTATATAATAGTATAGTAATATATAAATATTATATTAAATTATATTAAATAACATTAAAAAAGAAAATAGATAATTTGTAGAAGAAACATTTACATATGTTAAGTTAGGATAAGTACACACATTAATAATATCCGAGTAGGCAATTTATTGATTCATTCACTATTTTGTGTGTATTCATTTTTTCCACTCAGTGAAATACCACCCAATGTGTTGAGTTCAATCCCAAAATTTAAGAGGCATGAATAACTTGGAGCCTATTAAATTAAAAAAAAATATATTAGCAAGTGTTTTTTATATTCAAATATTTGTCACAATATTTGTTATGTACCAATAATAATTCATTTCACTGAACCTAAATAATATTACAGTGTAACTTAAAATACATGAACCAATATGGTGCATATAGTTGCTTAGGTATTAATAATGTTTGTCATTGTTGTAGAGCTGCATTGTATGTTTCCACTTCCTATGAAATTGACATAATCAAAGTTGCCTTACTTGAGTTTTTTACATCCATTCTCCAGATGACTTGTTGATGTGAATGAGCCTAACAGACTCAATGGATTCATGAATGGCACATGGTCAAAGTCAATGCCCAAAATTAGAAATTAGACTTTTCAGTAGATGAATTTAGTGGATCATTGTCAAGCCCAAAACAAATCTCATTTAGATGTAATTTTAATTTTGAATACTTTCTATGGGCCCCTGCTAACAAGCACAACAAGTTGGTAAAAAGTTTAAATTTTCACGTTAGGAGAAGAAATGAGACAAAATTAAGATCAAAATGTGCACCAATCAAGATTTGACATTTGGCATCCAAAATCTTCCAAGATTCTACAAGATATTTCCAAGATTTTTAAGATTTTTCAAGGTTTTCAAGATTTGCAAGAACTCTTCAAGATTGCTTCCTATTGGCTGAATTTGATGTCTTATTCTTCTTAGGATTATCTTTATTAGTCTTTCATTATTTTATGTAATTTTGGAAGATTTTCTTTAGATATTACTTTGTGAAGGCAGAATACCTCTTTAGCCAATCACAAGGTTTTTTTTTTTCCTTATTTCATTAGCAAACCTTTGCTTAACATGTTTTTAGGTGTCTAAACTCTTTATGGCCGAATTTACACTAAAATTTTAGGGTTTTTATGATACTAGATAGGTTATTTTGTAAAGCTATATATAACCCTTCATTCCTCCATAATTAAAAAAAGTAGAAGGAATTATTCTTTTAGCTATAAATTTTTGTGAGAGAGATTTCTTTTCTTGAGTTTTTGAAAGGACTTAGTGAGAATGTTGGGTGAGCTTAATAATTTCACAAACTCGTTTAATCTAGATTTTAAATTACTTAGTTAATTTAGGATTGAAATTAATAAAATTTTGAATTTTTATAATTTAGGTTGCTAGAAACAAGTTTTCTAAAGGTTTAGTTGGGATTTGAAGAGCAAATCTTGTTGCTTGATTACTAAATAGATTTGGGATTTGTGCTAAGCATACGGGTAAGAAATTAATCTAACCTTGTTCGTAAGAAATAAATCTAACCTTGTTCGTAACACTTGTATCATTATAGATTGCAATTTTTTCCTCGATTTTTTAATGTTAGTTTTCTGTTATTGACCTTCATGCTTTATAATATCTGGATCTTGAACTTAATGGCCTACACCATTTATTTTTGATGTGTCCTTAGTAACGCCAACATTCTCTAATTGCTTTGTCAACCGTATAACTTCATTTGAAACTTTATCAAATATTGAGGCAGATTTAGATGCTAAGGAACATATTTTGCTACACTTTGTTGTTAACGCACCATAACCAAACATAACAAGGAAGTTATCATCTAGATTTTTATCATTCAAGTGACTATTAACTTCAGCTTTTGCATTCTAAGTCCATCTTAAAATAAAACATGATTGTGGTAACTGCGACAATACTTTCAATTTCATCATAGAGATTGCATGTCGACAAGAAAAACCTTATGACTCAAGCAACTTACATGAGTAATTGATGGTTTCATCTTAATAATCAAAAGATTACCTTCCGAATGTGGTGCGTTTTGTTCCATTTTGAAAGATGGTATATACAAACCCCAGCTTGTTAGATATCACCATGTAAAACATAAACAGACTCTTTTGTCACTTCACTCTAAAATCTAAGAAATACCGATGGAGTATACACATCTGTAACTTGGATCTCATATGCTCATAATACACTTGTGCACACAGGTTTTGCATAAAAACTATCATGATTGCCTGTGTTTTCATTCTCTCGTATTTTTACCAAACTCATATCAACATTTTTGACAAATACAGTGAGTCAATCTTATATATTCATCCTATATAGTGAACTTAACCAAGTGAAGAATTAATGATTTTTATATATTAAAGTGTTTGAAAGATGAAAGACAATTCATTAGTTAAATTTTATTACGTGAACTCATTATTTCTTTGAAAAATTATTAATCAATAAATATATCAATAATTAATTGTTTTTATATTTTTTTTATATGCAATATGAATTTTACATTTGTTTATTTATGAAAATTTACCAAATTTAGTAAGATATACTATTTAAGTAAAATTAGGTCCATATATAGATTTTCAAAATTTCTTTTGCAAGTCAAATTATTAAGTACAAATTTTTCAATAAATTATCTTGAAGCTCTTAAAAAATAAATTCATAATTGCATTTTATTTATTTTTTTGAGATTCATTTATATCAAATAACTTTGATTTAAATATAGATATTTTAATTAAAATTTTGATTATTATTCTGCATAATATGTTTATGAAATTTCATATGATTACATAGAGTATATAACTTCATGTGTAGCACATATTAAAAAAAATTACCACATGAATTTTCAATTTTGATGACCTAAAAAATTTTTAGGATAAATTCCAAAATGATTTGCTAAACCATTTAAATTGATTTAACTCTAACTTGACTTAGAAGTAATTAAATTTGACTTCATTTAAATTATTAAAATTTTTTAAAGTTTTAAAATTAAAGTAATATTTTCTATTAAATTTAGTGACTTTATATAAAATTCAAAAATGATTTAAAATTCATTTTATAAGTTAACCCAATAACTCAACTCACTTTACGTACAATCCAAAATCACCAAATCTAAAGGTTTGTTTGGATTAGGAGTTTATAAAAGAAAGAAATGAAAAGAACTTATTTATAAAATGATTTTATGTTTAGATAAGAGGTGTTGGAGGAGAATGAACTAGTTCCTAAGAGTTTGTTAAACTCATCCAAACTCACCTCAACCCCTATATTGGAACCCTCCAAATTGGAGTGTTTCCATAGGTTTCAAACTCAAATCATTCCTTTCCTTTTCTACCATCTCAAATACAAATATAATTTAACACTTTCTTTTCAAGCCAAACTCATCCATTTCATTTCATTAATAACTCTTTCAACTCCTTATAAACCCTCAATCCAAACAAACCCTAAATCTATCCATAAAAAAATTTATTTGCCAACATTAGTTTTTCTATCTTCAATCTCTTTAAGAGAAACAACTACTCAATTTACAACTTTGCATCCCTTATATACCATTAAGACTGTAAGAAATACACCCAAAAAGGTGGTGGATTGCAAGAAATAGAAGCTCAATATGTAGCTATGAGGCATTTGGGGAAAATAATGAATAAATTACATCATTCAAATACTAAGAAACCTCCCTTTTTCAAGCTTTCAGTTATGTCTGTGATAGTAACTTCCAAAGGAATGAAGTTCAAACCAAGAGTTTTTGCTTTCTCCTTGGATACCTCATATTTTGGCACAAAAGGCTTGTCATCTGCACATCTGTTTATGCAAAAAAAAAAAAAAGAAACATATATAATTTTGGTATAATCAAATATTCATAATGACTCCATTCTCTTAGATGATTAATATGCATCCAATTGCATATCCTTTATATATTCAAAAGATTGACTACATTTAGCTATTGAGGTTCTCCATAACATAACAACCAAAAGTCCTTTAACAGATAATTTTGTTTAAATTGTTGTTCGAATATGCTCAAAAACATGGACCCTACAAATTTTATGATTAACTTTGATCACTTAAAACCTCTCTAACATGAATAAAAGTCATAATAGCATATTTTTTTTTATAAAAGCTTACTTTTCAGGAAGATGCAATGCAGGGTAATTTTGGCGCACAATCTTCAAGAACTTAGACAAGTTTAGAACTTGTCCAATGAGACAGTATCTACCACTGGCTGAAGATCTTTCAAAAGCTAGAATATGTGCATTTGCAACATCTCTAAGATTCTCATTTAGAAATGTTTATCCTGGATGCAAATAGGATTTTCCTTTCAGTTGTATGCTAGTATTTTGCAAATCAAGTAAGGTATTCGCAGATTCATCTGTAGTTAAAGAAGAGTATCATCTATTTGGTTCAAAATAAGCTTCATATTGATATTAAGAGTCGGCTGAAAGACAGGACCAATCACAATTCCTGGATTTATTGAAACCACATCAATCCATTTTCTTTTGAAAATTTCCGAGCAGCTTCCTCGGCTAAGGTTTTCGCAAGCATATACCAATGTTGGAAAGTATCAAAAAATAGGGTAAGCATTTTAACTTCACAACAAGTTCTTGATATTGATTAGGTTAATATCAATGGATAAAAAAGCAATCAATAAACTTGGGCCTAGAGCATTCGCTTTACCTGGGGATCGTATGATGAAAGTATTACAGGAGAAGCTGTACGAAATACACCTTCGCATCCATCAACTGCAGTATCAAAAGCTCCTTCATCCAATAAATTTGCTTTGAATAACTGAAGCCTTTCTTTGGGTCCATTCAGTGTATACAAATGTTCTGTTTGCTTAGAATAAGTTTGTTAGTGTTGCTTCCACTGAATGATTTTGGACAGTTGTTCTGCTATTTTGTTCTTCATATTTATGTTGTTGTCAAGGAAAATAGACATTAGCAAAAAAGAAAAACTAGTAGGCATAATGTCTCATACATGTTAAGTGGTAAACATGAAAAACTTGCTACTAAATTGAAAAGTACCATTTATGAGGTTCAGAACTGACTTTGCACCTATATTGAGAGTGGATTGTTAAAGTGGACCAATCACCAATCCAAGATTTATTGAAACCATGTCTATTATATTCTCTTTTGTAAACTTCCAAGCAACTTCTTTTATCAAGGTTTTTGAGAGTTTGTACCATAGCTGAAAAGTGAAAATGATATTGTGAACAATAAAAGACAAAGATTTCTAACCAAGAGAAAATTAATGTATACAATGATATCGTACAAAACATACTATGCCACCAATCAACCAAAGAAAATTAGAAGAACAAAAGAGAGAGTTCACATATTATCAAAATAAGATAAGAGTTGAGAGGCTTCAATTTATGCATGCAACAAAATTACATGAAATACTAACCGATACTTCTTTAGAATAACAGATAAATCCCCTCATTATGTAATAAGTGAAGTAGCTTTCAAAAGAGATGTTACTCTAGTGAGAAATTAACACATTTATACACCTTTGATTTCTCACAGAAACTAGAATCCAAAAACCTTGTCTCATCAATTGTTACATCTAAAGCAAGAGGTTTGCCATTGAATGCAATAGCTACCATCAATGATGTTATAATCAATCACTCTTTTGATAGAAGGAACTTTAGTACATGATCAAAGAACATTAAGTGTTCCCTTCAATGCAGGGTTAATAAAGTCTGCCTGAAAAGAAAATAAAAAACCAATAATATCACATAGATTATTTAGGTTTTTTCATGACATTGAACCAAAAAAAAAATTGTCAGAAAATTTTGGATCCTAACACTTATGAATTATGCCAAAAGAATGGCATGTATATATCTAAAGATGGAAAAACTCAAACTTGTATAACAGCATGCCAACTTGGAATATTTCTCAGATAAATCTCCTAAAAATATTGGCAAATCCATGAGGAATTGCCATTTCGTTTACTACTCAAAAAACTAACAGTTCGACAATAATAAAAACAAAAATATGTTGAAAACAATTCAAAATAATATATGAAGACGTTGACAAAAGCAGATTCACAATGTAAGAAGTAACTGGGGATTGGTTACAGCAAAATAAAATGTAGATGTTGTATGGAAAACACATTCACATCCCTCAATCACAGGATCAAAAGATCCTTCATCGAGTGAATCTACTTTGAACAATTATAGTCTTTCTGTAGCTCTATTGAGTGAAAGTAAGTGCTCAGTCTTCTTTGCATCATCTGTAACATAAATGAATAAAATTCCTTCAATAATGAAGAAAAGAATATATCTTACAATGTGTACGCGGTAAACGCATCAGGTGCGGATGCCTCTAATGAGCAGAATTTCTTGTATGTACTAGTGACCCTAACAGCCAAACAAGCCAACTGGGTAATGATATAAATTGAATAGCCAATTTTTCCTATAAGAATTAAGAAAAACATACATGTCTTCTATCTAGGCGATTGGCTGGCATAAAATTCAACATGCATAACCACCCAGATTTAGCATGAATTACTGACAATCTACAAAATCTCATTTTATGATAATACATTCTCATTATTTTGTTTCTATTCACCTTCAAAAATATTTCAGATAAGACAGATCATAAAATAACTTCAGAACTCCTTCGAAATTTCCTTTTGGGTCACAATTTTCCATACATAGATAAAAATCCCTTCCAACCATATCACCAATCAAACTTTGGTTCATCACTAAAAATTTCTCTATGTTAAGATTCCTCTCTCTTTCCCTTTTATACATTAAGAGTTTGTCACTAGCCACCACATAATTAGATGAGAATCATCACAAGTTTACCTCATGACCTCGAATTCAGACTTTTTAGCCTAAAAAATTACTACCCAGCAATCCAACAACTTAAATGATCAACAAAATGAGCAAAAGATCAAAACTTTTCAGTTGTAGACTAAGTTTAGCCCATGAACTTGAACTCAGACTTTTCAGCCCAAAAGACTTACTGCCCAGAAATCCAACGACCTAATTGACCGTAAAAATGAGAATCATCACAAGTTTACCTCATGACCTCGAATTCAGACTTTTCAGTCCAAAAATTACTGCCCAAAAATCCAACAACTTAAATAATCACAAAATTACAACCCAGAAAGCCAAAAACTTAAATGATCCAAGGATCAAAGCTTTTAGTTGTAGCTTAGCCTATGACCTCGAATTCAAACTTTGCAATCCAAAAAAATTACTATCCAAAAATCCAATCCAACTACTTAAATAATCATAAAAAAGAGCAAAAAATAAAAATTCGACAATTTATGTTAGAAACAGTACCAAATAAAGAATTCAACACGATTAAAGATTAAAAACTAAAGGTAATAACCGTTAACTATGTTGGTTCACTTCAATATCTCACATCGAGGAAATAACAAAGGGAATAAATGATTTTTTTTTTTATAAATAGAGTTTTAATTTCTTCAGTTTTATTATCCCAAAATTGTCAATATTTTGGCAATTTTCAATTATTTCCTCCTTATCTTCTATAATATTTCACTTTATAATTTTTTTAGTGAAATATAATTTTGGTAATATCCGAGAACGTAGGTATAATTGGTTGAACCTCATTAAATTCTAGAGTTTTTATTTTTGTCTTTATTTTTCAATAGCTTTTTCATAGTTTATAGTCAAAGTAATATATTGTGCTGTTAAATTACTATTACATATATTCCACAACAATTGGTATCAGAGTCAAAGGTTACTTTTAGTATGCTCTGTGGTTGCAGTTTAATTTGATCTTCCACATCAGAAAATATTTCTTTGGGCTAGTTGTATTCCGCTTTAAAGGCTATTGGAGAATTTTGTAATCGAAATGGAGAGTTCTTCAAAAATATTCATACCTACTACGTCAACAGTTTCATCACAGCCCATCTGGACAAGAATTGACATGGCAAATTCAAAATTGACAGTGAAAATCTTTGATGGCACAGGTCATTTCGGTATGTGGAAAAGTGAGTTCTAGACACTTTTTTTTAGCAAAATCTAGATATCGTCATTGAACATGAAAAAACAGATGATGTTGAGGAGAAAGATTGAAAGATGATCAATCGATTGGCATGTGGTACAATTTGATCATGCCTTTCTAGAGAGCAGAGGTATGCATTCTCAAAAGAAACATCTGCAAGTAATTTATGGAAGACACTACAAGAAAAATTTATAAAGAAAAGCAACCAGAATAAGCTTCATATGAAGAAGAGATTGTTTCGCTTCACTTATGTACCTTGTACCATGAATGATCACGTTACCAGTTTTAATCCGCTGGTTACTGATCTGGTTAATGTAGATTAGACATCTAAAGACGAAGATCTAGCTCTGATATTGCTGGAATCACTTCTCGAGGAGTTTGAGTTTCTTGAAACTACTCTACTTCATGGGAAGACTGTTGTATCTCTTAAAGAAGTATGCATCGCCTTATACAGTTATGAACTAAAGAAGAAGGATAAGAAGGTCAGTTTCAGCGGAGATGCAGAAGTTTTGGTAATTGAGGTCATTCGCAGAATCAAAGTATGAGAAAGAAGGAAAGATCCAAGTCAAGTCCCAAGTTGAGCAACGATGAGTGTGCCTTTTATCGAGAAAAGGGGCACTGGAAGAAGGATTGTCCAAAACTGAGAAATGAGGGCAAACCCGATAAAGGAAAAGTTGTAGCAGAATAAAGTGTTGCTAAGATTGATGATGTAGTGTCATATTACTCTCTTGTTTCATCATCAAATGGCTCTTATGATGTATGACTACTAGATTCAGCATGTAGCTATCATATGTGTCCCAATAAGGAATGGTTCTTTGATTTTAAAGAACTTAAAAATGGTGGAGTTGTCTACACAGTAAATAACATCCCTTTGACAATATATGAGATTGGTTTAATTCGCTTGAGAAATACGGATGAATCAATAATCACCTTAACAGATGTTCATTATGTGCTAGAATCGAGCAAAAATCTCATATCTGTTAGGATCCTAAACTTAAAACGGTTCGAGGTGAAAGTGAAAAATGAAATGATGAAGATTATCTCTGATGCTCATGTGATATTGAAGGGAATTCGATAGAACAACAATCTGTACTATTATTTAGGTAGTATAATTATAGGGACAACAATAGCAGCAACTTCTATAAATGATCGAGAGTTAGAAGCAACCAAGCTATGGCATATACGCTTAGGGCATGCTGGAGAAAAATTCTTGAATTTACTTACTAAGCAAGGATTGTTGGAAGGAGTACAAACTTACAAATTAGACTTTTGTGAGCATGGCATCAAAGGAAAGCAGACAAGGGTCAAATTTGGGGCAGCAATCCATAATACTGAAGGTATCTTAGATTATGTTCACTCTGATGTTTAGGGTCCCTCCAAAAGTATTTCTTTAGGAGGAAAACACTATTATGTGACCTTTATTAATGATTTTTCTCGGAGAGTATGGGTGTACCCAATGAAGACAAAGGATGAAGTGTTAGGAGTTTTTCTTAAATGAAAAAAGATGGTGGAAATTTGACAGATAAAAGGATCAAACGTCTCTAAATAGATAATGGTAGAGAATATAAAAGCGATTCATTTGAAAAAATTTATGAAAATGAAGGCATTATCAGACACTTCACTGTCAGATCTACACCATCATAAAATGTTGTGGCAGAACGCATGAATCGAACATTACTGGAGAAAGTTCGATATATATTATTCAATGCTAGGTTGGGTAAAGAATTTTGGGCTGAGGCTGTAACATATGTGCGCCACCTCATCAACCGCCTACCATCTACTGTTATTGATAGAAAGACGTTATTAGAGAAATGGTTTGGAAAGCCTACTACAGATTATAATTCCTTACATGTATTTGGTTCCACTGCATACTACCATGTTAAGGAGTCAAAGTTGGATCCAAGAGCAAAAAAAACATTGTTCATGGAGATCACCTCTGACATAAAAAGACTATCATCTATGGTGTCTAGAGACAAAGAAAATAGTTTTTAGTATGAATGTCACCTTTGATGAATCTACCATGTTAAAAAATGTGGATATTGAGCAGTTAGATGATACTCCCAAGCAGGTGGAGTTCGAGAGAATAGTAATCCCAACAAATGAAGAAGGTGTTAAGACCCATCCTATTGTAGAAGGAGATTCTCAAGAAAAAGGAGTTTAAGGACTTCCTCAGCAACTTGAACCAAGTACATCTAAAAGGTCAAAGAAGGTGCATAGAATGTCTGGTCGTTTTGCTAATATGGTGACTTATAAGAAGTCGACAGGATCTAGTCACTATGTTAATAATAGTGTCTCATGCATCTCCAGTTATAGTCGATGACATTTCTATCACTTTTATTGAAGCAGTTCAAAGTTCAAAAGAAGAAAAATGGACGATTGCCATATGTGAAGAAATACAATCACTTCATAAGAATCAGACTTGGGAACTTGCTAGTCTCCCAAAGGGAAAGAAAATAATTGGATGCAAGCAAGTCTTTGCAAAGAAAGAAGAATTTTTCGTCCAAAATGATGATCACTACAAAGCAAGATTAGTGGCTAAAGGCTACGCTCAGACGGAATGAATTGATTATAATAAGGTATTTTCTCCAGCTATGAAGCATTCCTCATTAGAATTTTGTTGGCTTTGGTAGCACAGTTGGATTTAGAACCAGTTCAATTGGATGTAAAAACTGCATTTTCACATGAAGACTTATAAGAGAAAATCTACATGACTCAGCCAGAAGGGTTCATGGTTGCTAGAAAAGAAAATTTGGTGTGTAAACTTGAGAAATTTTTGTACGGGTTGAAGCAATTTTCGAGGTAGTGGTACAAAAGATGACAAGTTTATGATAAAACAGACGTACACCAGGAGCAAATAAGATCATTGTGTGTACTTGCGCAAGCTACAAGATGGATCTTTCATATATCTGCTTCTTTATGTTGATGATATCTTGATAGCTTCAAAGAGTCAGATAGAAATTAAGAAATTGAAGACTCAATTGAGAAAGGAATTTGAAATGAAGGATTTAGGCAAAGCAAAGAAGATTCTTGGCATGGAGATTACTAGAGACAGAAAATTGATGAGGTTTTGTTTGACTCAAAAACAATATTTGAGAAAGGTACTATAGTATTTTGGCATGAATGAAAATACAAAACTTGTTAGTACTCTATTTGCTCCTCATTATAAGTTGAATGCCTTTATGTCACCAAAAAACGATGCAAAACGGGAGTACATGTCAAAAGTACCATATGCAAGTGTTGTTGGTAGCTTGATGTATGTTATGGTTTGTACAAGGTCCGACATTTACAAGCAGTTACGGTTGTGAGCATGTATATGCATGATTCAGGAAATGAGCATTGGTAAGCTGTGAAATGGATGCTATGGTACATTAAAATTACCGTGGATTTTGGATTGATATTTGAGCAGGAAAGCAGTCAGTGTGTAGTTGGATATTGTGATTCAGATTATGCTAGTGATCTGGATAAACGTCGATCAACTACTGGTTATGTATTTACTCTTGTAAAGACACTAGTTATTTGGAAGTGTACTTTACAGTCAACAGTTACTCTGTCTACTATAGAAGCAGAGTACATGACAATCACATAAGCTGTAAAAGAAGCAATTTAGCTTCAAAAGTTGTTTGGTGAACTGGAAATTAAGCAGAAGTACATCAAAATATATTGTGATAGTCAGAGTACTATCCAGTTAGCAAAAATCAAATTTGTCATGCAAGGACGAATCACATCGATGTTCAATAGCACTTTATGAGAGAGATTATAGAAGGAGATGGAGTTAGAATCCATAAAATTCATACCACTAAAAATCATGTTGACATGATGACAAAAGTTGTCACTGCAGTCAAATTTTAACTTTGTTTGTACTTGATTAATATTGCTAAAGTTTTATGTTGAATTTGAAGATACTATCAAAAGCTGTTTGACGAGAGATTAAACATGTTGAAATTTGCCAATGTGGAGATTTGTTGATTATGTTAGCTCGTTTTAATATTTCACATCAGAGAAATAACAAAGGGAAGAAACAATTTTTTATTATAAATAGAGTCTTAATTTTTTCAGTTTTATTATTTTAAAATTATCTACTCATCTCTTAGACAATTTTTAATATTTTTTTATCTTTTGTAATATTTTACTTTGTATTTTTTTGGTGAAATATAATTTTATTAATATTTGAAAATATACAAGGTTGTCAAAATCGAGATTTTACCCCAAAATCGGTAGAGGTCCTCAAAATCGAAATCGTAAAATCGTAAGATTTTACAACATAATAAAATATTATTTTAAAATATAATTATGCATATATAAAAATATAAATAAGATATTTTTTAAATTTAATATACATAATTACATTAAGAAGATCAAAAGAAAATATGTTCATAAAAAGATTCAAGTTCATATTTTATATCATAACATTAAAATACCTAAAAGAAATTAGTTCAAATCTATTATACATTTAAATTAATAATACAAAATATATAAATAAATACTACATAAAATAAAATATAACATTTCAAAAAAGTTATCAACATTTTTATTCAAATCAACTCATTCATCTTCATCAGCATAAATATCATTGTTATTTTCATCTTCATCATCTTCAAATTTATTGCCATCAAAAGACTCATTATTAGTATTTTTCACAAATAGTATCACTAATAATGACAAATATTATCACTAATTCAAAAATCATTTTTTTGTGTAAAACTTTACTTCTCAACAGTAGTAAGTAATTTCAATTTTCAGTCATATATGATTAGTCAATTACAATTGATAATTAACAATTAATGTATAATTCCAATAATATAAAATTGAGCAATAAAAAATAGAAAAAAGAGAGAAAATAAAGCATTCTAACAACAAAAAATGAAGAAAAATTAGAGAAAAATATAGGAGAAATAATATAAAAACAGAGGTAAACAATTAGACAGAAAAATTAAAAAAAATAATAATGAGTCAACACCCAATTTTACCGATTTTAACCAGTCAACACTCGATTTCACCCGATTTTACCACAAATTCAATTTTATATACGATTAAAATCGTTCACATAATTTTGACTCGTAAAATTATACGAGTCAACTCACGATTTGTCAATTATGAAAATATATATATATAATTGATTGAATTTCATTAAATTCTAGTATTCTTATATTTATTTTTATTTGTTAATAATTATTTTATAAAATATATACAAAATTATATATTATACCATTAAATTAATATTTACCTTATTCCACGATATTAACCTGGGTCACGATTTGAAGCTCTGACTTTATAGCCGCGTTTAAGCAACAACTTCACTAATCATGAGGCTATGTAACCGGATGCTCCGGTCACACTCAACTTCCCCTCCCCGCTCAGGGATGATGGCGCTATGTGACAGTTGTGGGTCAGTGTGGCGGGCTGAGGAAGACAATGCTGCTGTGTGAGAGTTAATAATGGCGCTGTGGGTGAGGGGAGCAGATTTCGATGCTGAGAAACACCGATAGAGAAGAAAGGGGGCTCAGGGAGGTGGGGATGCAGGGATGACGACAAGAGAGAGATTAATTTTGGCTCTGTGGGTGAGGGGGCCACAAGGAGAAGTTGCTGAGAATAATCGAGAGAGAAGGGAGGAAAAACTATGGAGGAAAGAGATGAGGGAGAGAATTTGTATTGATTTTTTAATAAAAAGCACCTGTTTTACTTTACATTTACCACTCAAGTTATTATTTCCTTGTCGTTTTAGCACAACACGTGTCAGTTAACCGCCCCTAGCTTTTCTTTTTCATGTTTATCCATCACAGCATATATTAGATGAAACAAAACTCCAAAAATAATTTTTGATATTATTAATAATATCCGTCTTCCAAAGAAATTATCAAAATTGTTTTCCATTTTTTTTTCCAGTAGTTGCATGATTCTGTAGAATGGGTACACGAGGGGTCAAAGAAATTATCAAATCTGACTCAAGATATTCCTCTACCGAAATTTCACCCTATGGCTGAGAGTCAGTAAACAACACCCATGCCATTATTATTATTATAGAGAATAAACAAACAATTATTCGAGCTTGCTGTTACTGGATCTTTTTTTTTAATTTATTTACTAGGTTCTTGGACCACCATTAATAACCAGGCTGTTTGGTTAGTTGAAGAATCATATCTTAAACTCGTTTAAAAACTATATATTCCCTTGTGTCTTCTATAGCATGTAATTGAAGCTTGAGAAAACACTGAAAACGTAACTGATGAAGGTTACGACTACACCAACCAATAGAATCACGACAATTGACATAATGGAGCCCAAGCCAAGCATCAATAACACCAAAGGCCAATATTTCATCTCATTCTCTTTTGTCTTGAAGGTCACAAGACTTTCAAAATTTAAAGAACAATAGAACTACCAGTAACGTAAAGAGAATAATGGAATAATTTCTTTTGAAGGTGAAGAAAAATGGAATATCGATCCTACGATAGGAGAGACAAAAGCATAAAATTATTTTCTCTTTAATAAAGTTTCCAACTTCGTAACATAATATAAGATTGACTTCTTTATAAATTTGTTTCTTTGAGTGGCAATTTTCATAAGAGTCTGTACTATCGAAATTAGAAAATATTTTTAGAGGAAACTCAATATCAAATTTAAAAAATTTTAAGAATAATTAAATAAGTAGTTAACAACTAAAGTATCAAAGTGATAATTATAGACTACAAAATCTATACAAATATCATTATAATTATTTGAGTAATAGATTTAAAAGGAAATAAAATATGTTACCTAATGATTTTAGTGATGAATATGTAAATTTTACAAATATCATTGTCATCTTTACTCAAATATGTGTAGTATGTGATTCATATATTTTTAATTTTTTAATAGTAGAATGAAAATTTTTATCAATGAATTTTAGTAAAATTAGAGTAATATCAAAACTTTTTATCAGTAAAATTAAAGTAAAAAATAAATTATTTAGTGAAATTTGATAAGTTGTTTGAAAATTTCCACTATTGATAAAAATCTTTTCATGTATTATAAATTCAAAAACATGTGATAAAAGACAATTAACGTAATAAGTGGAATCTCTTAATCAAGATAATATGTAATATATCAACCTCTCTTAAATATAACTACCCTAACAAATACATGATATTTAGCTCATTATAATTTACTCTTTTCTTTTTTTATATGGCACCAAAATCATAGAGTTCAAAATTCGAATTTAAAGTACATAGAATATATTGTCTCGTTCTATATTTATTTAATAATATAATAATATATAAAATAATTAATAAATTATTATTATTATATTTTTTAAATATAAAAATGTTTATATTATCATTTAATATTTAATATATATATATATATATCCGCAATCATAAATTCTTAGATCTTTAAAAATACAGTAGTTTATTATTTTCTATTACACCCTACTTGACATTTATAGATTTTATTGCATTAAAATCACTCTTTTTGCCTCTTCTGAGATATCATACATGAAGTGGCTATAATTATCTTTTAAACCGATTATTCATGATAATAATAAATTTCATTGATAATAACTCTTAAAAAGTTGTAAAAGAGAGGCTAGCCCCCCTTCCTTTCTCCTTTTCATTACCAACCTAATCAATAACAAAAGAACTTTTGTAGTTTAGGGATTAGAGTCCATATAAGCTCCCTCTAGTTCCGCCTATGAGAATTCGTTTTCGCTTGGATGACAAAATTGAAATTAGAAATTGAAATTCGGATACAGAATTCTAAATGTTGTTGATTTCGTAATACCAAATGAAAGTTAACAAAACTTTGTTAATTGTGTTCAAGCATTGTTGTTGGGCCTATATGTAATAAATAATAAATATTACTATAAATAAATAAATAATCACTCTTTATACCAGGAAAAAAAATTATTGTTCATGTATATTATCAATGCAGAATTTGAAAATATTTAAGTTTTAAAAACTTAAAAAGGAAAATCATGCTTAAATTAATTTCCAAGAAAAATTACATCTTTTCAATTTTTTTTTAAGTAACGAGAAATTAAAATTACATAAAGTAACTAGCTTAGATACATAATCAAATGAATTGCAATTTGCATTCATGAATTTTATTTATATTCATCCATCATGGGTTTCCTTAAAAAAAAAAAAAAAACAAAAGTAATACGCTGAAGGATAATACACTGTGATGAGTCAACCTTTCCCATCTAGGAAAGATTAAAGATCAAATGTCCACCTGTCCCCTTGGTGGTCCATTGTGCCTCCGCGTGCGCGCTAACGGGGAGCATGAATCTGTAATTATGACCAATAGCTACGAATCACATAAATGCGCGCTGTCATAATGTCAGAATCTTGAAAGAACACAAAATTGTGGGCTAAAAGAAGTTATCCGACTAATTAATTTGCTCAGACGTTTGAATGCCCATTCCATTTACTTGGACATGATATGGGACTCTCCGTGGCTGAGCATGGTCTTCGGCATTTTTCACACTCAATTAAAAATTAGATTTAAATAAATATTAAATTAAAATTAAATCGATATTAATTTAAAATCTATCTGTTTATTCCTCTTTAAATAATTATACCAAAAATCAAATCCAAATTAAATCGAACTAAATTGAATCGAATATATATAATTATATATTAATTTAATACATATATTATATTTAAATAAAAATATAAAATTAAATATTATAAATATATAAATATATATATTTCTACATTTGAATATTATTTAATATAATTTTTTTATAATTATAAAGTTACATTTTTATTAATCTTATACATTCAAAATAAATAATTTGATGTTATAATATATTCATAATATTAAAAAGATAGTTTATATGAATAAAATAGATTAAAATAATTATGATTATAAAATTTTTAAAAAATAACTATAGGATCGAATTGAAAAAAAATTAAATAGCACCGAATAAATGGGCAGAAACCAAATCATTTTTCGATTTAATCTAACTCCAGTCCTTCATCTTATTCGGTCCGATCTTAGTCTTTCAATTTTTGAAGGACCAATCCTTCAATTTGGTTTTGAAATTTTTCAAAATCTCAAACCAGACTAGACTGTGTTCAAGCCGACTCTTCATTCCAATGCAACCTTATAGAATTAATTGTTTGAGTTTAATTAGCTGCTAGTTCACACCAAGATTTTTAAAACTAAATTTGTCTATAAATGAAACAATTGATCAATTTCTAATTCAGTTGATTTAATTAATTTAATTGATTGATTTGATTAATTCAATTCAGTTAGTTTTAATATAAGATAAATGATATTATCCGATAGAAATCATTTTCAAAAGCTAACTTGAAGAAAAAGGATGTCCAATTCATATACATAGACTATATAATAATTTAGTAACTAAGTGATGTGAGATTAATACAATTAATGAGTTCAATAATAAATAAAATTGAAAACATATATATTAAAATATCTTTAAAAATAAAAAAAATTAAAAATATAATAGTTAAAAATGAAAAAATAATAATGAAAACCTTGGTTCACCCAAGTTTTCTATTCTTGTTTTGACTAGGACGACTACCTATGAGATATTTTCTCAAGCCCACACCACAAATCTTAACTTTTTTTTTTTTTTCTCTGTGTCAGACTGAAAAATTGAAAACGGATGGCACATTCTAATGTCCCTACTCGTGCAAATACAATGCTTTCTCGTCAAATTCAAGTCAAATTACGACACCATCAGCCAATGCATGAAACACGTTTTATGCTTTAATTGTTCAAATGCAATTCTCTGTTTTATTTAAAAATTCTTGAAATTCAAATTATTTGAAAAAAAGTTGTTGAATTATTACTTTCACTTGACATTCTATCAAACAAATTTGTAAATCTATTTTTTGGAGCAAAATCTCACAATCTTAACGTAAAAGAGAAGCGGTGACATTTTAATAATACAATAATATATATAATTTATATATGAATATGAAAGTAAATAATTAATAGAAATTGACTCAAGAGGTCAGAAAATGTGTCTTTTCTTATAATTTTGAATTTAAATTCGTCAAGTGATTGTAAAAAGTTATTTAACATAAATAAGTTTGCTTAAATTGATTTAGAGAAAAATATATTGAGTAAAATATAAGTAAAATTCAAGAATTTTTTATTGCATAAGTAAAAAAATATGGAAATGAATATGCTTATTATAATTATTAGTAGAGAAATGGATTGAACCGAAAGAGTTGGTCAAGATCAAATTCTACAAATCAGCCGCACATTTATAACTTTAAATTAAGATACTTTTTGGCCTCATGTGCCCCCCCAAAAAAAAAATTCCACTTTATAATAACAAATTAATAAGTAATGTCATATCATCAATATCATGCATCTTGACCTAACCAAAGATAAGATTATTTTGAGTGCACCTATTTGTTGCAAAGCACATGTTCACAATTGTTAGGTGTGCATTGCAAACACAATTAAAGTAACAAATTACACAATTAGTGGCTTAAAATCTAAAACAATCCACAATTTGAACATCTAAAACGTTTTACCAAAGACTTATTAAAGAACATGTAAAACGAAAAGGTTAATTACTATGTCTTTTTAAATTTTTCATATTAAACTATTTAATCCTTCATTTTTATATATTATATTCTCTCGATTTTAATTTTATTACACTGGAACATCCTTTTCTTAAATTCATATCTATTGGATCTTTAAATTTTACACTGAATTTTTTTTTTGTTAAATAATATATTGCTGTTCATGCCTAAGATCATTGTCCAAAATCTTGCATAGATAAAGTGGAGGACAAGAGACACAAGGAAAAGGAAGACTCCCCTTATCATGTTAGCAACTAGCCAATTGGCAGATTTATTGCCCGTCTTGTGAATAGCTCTGATTGATACATACTGAAAAAAAACAAAAAAGGGTCTCACCTTTGCTTGGTGAACAAATACTGTGATTTTCCATTGCATCTTATCCTTTAGTTTCCAAAAATGACTAATGAGCAATCTATTTTCATAATATAAAAATAAAATTATTAAGGCTCATATCTACTAGTTGTATTTCCAGACCACGGTGAAACCTGTTGCACTTAGTCTTGAAGGGAGAGTTTTGCAACAAGTGAGGCCATAAAAAAATTTCATGTTTGAGTCCCAGAATAGCACCGCAACTGCTGCCCTTTTATCTTTATCTACAAAGCATGCTGCTACATATACTGAAACAGCAGTAGCATTATTATTCTCCTGAACACAGTTATCATTAGGATTAATCCAACGATTATTTGATACTGAACGAAACTCATCAATAAGACAATCCCTTAGATCTGAAACTATAAAATTAATATTATATATGATGAAAAAATGATATCTAAAGTGTTATAATTCTCAAATTTATAATATGTGATATAAAATTAACAATAAATGAAAAAATGATATCTAAGTGTAATAATTCTTAAATTTATAATATGTGATATAAAATTAACAATAAAGAATATAACTAAAATTCTAATAAAAATAAATAAAATCATAATTTAATTAAAATTCAAACATTAATAAAAAAAAAAAGTCTAAAAATCACTAATACATCAAAGTTTCATAATTCAAAGTAATAAAAATAAAAGTCAAAAATAACGGAGATATCTACTAATAATTATTGCAACCATTTTCATTTTGTCTTTGCATCTAGAAGAGTATTGTATATATTTCTGTTAAATTTTTTTTATCAAATAAGAGTATACAAAATAAATAGAAGTCACTACCTACCACCATTTATGCCAAGTATGTTATATCTTTCATAACCTCTTCAATGCTATAATCAAGCTTATCTCCTAAAATACCACACATTGCTACAGTTTTGGAAGTCATACTTTCTTTTATAGTTTCTTTTAGTTTTTTAACTGTATTGGATATATGTGCAACACCTAAAACTTTTTTTTTCCTTATTTTTCCTTATTGCATGGTCATGAGATAACAATGTTCTTTTTTTTTTTTTTTTAATACATCAAAGTTTCATAATTTGAGATAACAAAAATAAAAGTCAAAGATAATGAAGACATTTACTACGCACCAATATTCCATAAACCATTACTTCATAGTGAAAATGGATATTGCAACCATTTCCATTTTGTCTTTGCATCTAAAAGAGTATTGTACATCTTTTTGTTAGATTTTTTTTATCAAATAAGTGTATACAAAATAAATAGAAGTCATTACCCACAACCATTTATGGCGAGTATGTTATATTTTAATGCTATAACTAGGGTTATCTCCTAAAATACCACACATTACTACAGTTTTGAAAGTCATACTTTTTTTTTATAGTTTATTTTAGTTTTTTAACTGTATTGGATATATGTGCAACACCTAAAACCTTTTTTTCCCTTATTTTTCCTTATTGCATGGTCATGAGATAACAATGTTCTTTTTTTTTTTTTAATACATCAAAGTTTCATAATTCGAGGTAACAAAAATAAAAGTCAAAGATAATGAAGACATTTACTAAGCACCAATATTCCATAAACCATTACTCCATAGTGAAAATGGATATTGCAACCATTTCCATTTTGTCTTTGCATCTAAAAGAGTATTGTACATCTTTTTGTTAGATTTTTTTTATCAAATAAGTGTATACAAAATAAATAGAAGTCACTACCCACAACCATTTATGGCGAGTATGTTATATTTTAATGCTATAACTAGGATTATCTCCTAAAATACCACACATTACTACAGTTTTGAAAGTCATACTTTTTTTTATAGTTTATTTTAGTTTTTTAACTGTATTGGATATAAGTGCAACACTTGAGACCTTTTTTTCCTTTATTTTTCTTTATTTCATGGCCATGAGATGACATTATTCTCATTGTTTTCCTCATGTTATGTTAGCTAGCATAATTTTCAAATTTTTTTACGTCAACATCTCTATCCACATATTGAGTGGAAGAAGCTCCTGCAACAAATCATGTATCCATCATATTATCAATATCCTCTCCAAAAAAAATTTCGTCATCATTATCATTCTTTTCCATAAGAGTAGTTATATGATCAATATTATTGGGTAAGACTCCAGATGAAAGTACATATGCAAACTCTCATGTAGCCACAATTCCATCAAATATTGATTCATATTTTTCATAAAGCTCTTGTCCAATTCCTTTTTACAAAATCTTGCAAAATTTAAATTTCCCTAATTCATATGAAAGTTAACAAAATTATTCCTTAATAAATCAACATAACTATTTATTTAATTTTGTAGAAAAAGATTATTTAAAATCCAACTTACTTTAATTTTTTTCATTCCACCACTCATCAGATGCAGCAATTGTGCTCTTTATAGGATCCCATCTCAATCCAATTTCTTTTTTTTATTTTTTTAATGATTTCCAGAGTTTCCATTTATCTTTCATCCAATCCCATTTATGCTTACGTTGATCTCTGGTGAAGTGTAAACCAACAGCTTTCACTTTATTATCTACCCATGCCCTTCCTTTGTCACCCCATCCACTGCCACTTCTCTTACCAAGATTAGTGTCTCGAATACAAATATCACCAAATAGATTGAACTGTTCACTAGTCCATTTAACTCTGCCACTAGTCTTAACATTTGGAGCCATATAGACCTATAAACAAATAAAATATATACACACTCATATCAAATTCGTAAAATTAAATATATAAAATTATTGTGCATATTAAAGGTAATTCAACTTTCTATCAGTTATGTTTACCCATTGAAAAATTCATTATCACCAAGAATCTTCAAATCAAAATATAAAATATTATAATTTTCAACAAAATTATTTTTACCCAAATCCTAAAGAAAAAGGATATAGTAATATATAACGTATGGCGTCCATAGTCTAGCATTCAACTTCTTACCTCAAGATGAGGACACCGCATGTTCAGCTTACAAAAGAAGAAGGGCACATGGAGCTTCAATTTTCTAGATTGCTTTGCTAAGCATCTAAACATCTTTTAATATCAATAACCGATGATAACATGTGGGATGACGTAAAATAATAAGGCCAAGCACTTAAGAAGATATTTTCAGCTAATAAATCACATACTTTATTATTATTATTATTATTATTATTATTATTATGTCTTGGATCTATCCAGAGTCTATATCACCTAACACGATTTTATGCATGGAACATGCTTTCCGGAATCAAAAATTTATTTTAGGGGCTCGCTTATTATTATTGAATATAAAACTTTTTGATATAATTGAATAAATATTTAATAATTAAAATACTAATAAAATTTTTAATTTAATTTATAATATATTTTTATTTAAATTTTTTATTTTTAATTCACAATAAATTAATTATTTTTCATAAAATTTTAATTTTATTGTAACTTCACAATATTTTTAATTCATAATAAATCAATTAAAATTTATAATTCACAATTCATAATACATAGTTAATTTAAACTTTCTAGTTCTAAATTAGAGTTTCTAATTCACAATATATTTTTAATTTAATTTTTTTATTTTTAATTCACAATAAATTAATTATTTATAATAATTTTTTTATTTTACTATAAATTTATAATATTTTTAATTCACAATAAATTTAACTAGGATTTGTAATTCATAATTCATAATATAATTTTAATTTTAATTTTCTATTTATAAATCAGTGTTCCTCGTTCACAAAATATTTTTTAATATATATTTCGTATTTCTAAATTAAAATTCTTATTTTAGATTCAATCAATTCTTAATTTTTAAGAAATATGAAAAAAAGTGAATGTCATATTTTTAATGTAAAATTAAGTAAATTAAAATATAAAAAAATATAAGAAAATTAAAAATTATAAAAAAAATTTAAAAAGAAGGGTATAATTCACTTTTGATTGAATCTAAAATTGAGTGCAAATCCTTTAAATATTTATTAATTTGGCCTAAAAAATTGATGAAAATTAAATTTTTGAAGAGTATGTTAAATATTTTTTGGAGAAAAAGGAGATGATTGAATAAAAAAAAGAAAATTTTAAATTTTGAAGAAAGAGAAATATGGAGAAAAGGAAGTATTGTGTGTGTAGGGGGAGGAAGAAGAGAATGAGCTGTTGAAGCCCTTGACATTTTTTTTTTTTTTTTCACTTACTAAAACAACATCATTGGAGTGTGAAAATTAATGAAATATATATATATATATATATATATATATATTGTTTTGAGAAAGGATCTTCTTCTACCTCTAGTCCCTTCCTATCTGGTTTTTCTCTCAGTCATGGCAGAGGCTGAACCCCTGTTACTGCCCTCTTCCTTTATCTTGCCTGCGACAGGGGGGCTGGGGATTCTGCCACTGAACCCATCAAATCCTAAAAACGTTCTACTATATGCATATTTTTCCTAATCTAGTACTGTACCAATTTTATATTCAGCTTCGTTTCTCAAAATAATTAGGCCGAGCAGTCACGGTTTTCATTAATTTTTTTTTTTAATTTAGCTTAAACTGAAATTCAATTTTTCAAAAAATTAAAAGTTCATAATTAAATTAAAAATTAATTTAATTTCATAAGATTTTTCAATTTGTATTGATTTGATTCAATTTAATATGAACCAATTACATGGTCAATCTCATATTAAAAAATTAATTTTAAAACTTAAAATATTATATCAATTTAATTATTTAGAATTTAATTGGATAAAAAGAAACGAATGGTCTGTCTAATGTATTTGCTAGGCCCTCATATATATATATATTCGATTTTTCAATTCAGTTTGATCGATCTAGTCTAATGTATAGCTAAAAGATTGATAGCACTTTGAAATTAAATTTCAAGTATATGACAAACAAAAAAATCTAAATTTTACTAGTTTTTTTATTCAATTCGATTCGATTCTGAACTTAGTAGATGATACAACCTAATAATGTGCTCAAACCTAAAAAAGCAAAATAGAACATCTAGGAAAAAAAAAAAAAAACTCAAGGAATCAAATTAAAATTTTACGCACTCCTCTTCTCAATTTAATTTTTTTTAACAAGCTCAGAAATTTAATCTACATCGAACAAACGAGTATACCACTAAGCTAACATCAATTTCTCAATTGTAATACAGGTCTAGCATAACTATCTATGCGGAACTGCAGGCTTTAAGGTCTTACAATCCACGGACGACTTTTGATCCCCTCCCTTACAAACAAAAAAAAAAAGGTGTCAGGGCACCAGTATAAGTAATTATCAACCAGACTCACATTGGCAAAACCCAGCTTCAAACCCATCAGAGGACCCGGAATCGGCCCGAATAAGTAGTTCCCACCTAATAACAGCCTCTCCAACGAGGACGTACGGGCCCTGGGAACAGCTGCTTTCAAGGCATACTGGGTATCATTTTGGTAACCATGTGCTCCAAAGTTAAAGCAGCCAACTTTGGTATCGAACCCGGAAAGGCAGGTAATAAGCCATGAACATCATTATAGCTCAAGTCAAACGCTATTAGCTTACTGGTGAAACCCATTGTTCCTGGTACTTGCAGGATGTGAAGTTGTTGGAGAGAGTAAGTTGTTGAAGGCTAGGGTGGTCAAAAAGCACGGATAGTATCGAGCCAAATAATTGGCTGTGGTTGAGATCTAAAACCTGTAAGTATTCCAAATCGCCAATGTTAGCAGGTAGTTTTCCACGAAAGTAGTTGCTTCGCATTGATAGCTCGACAACGGATATTGGCAATGTTGATGGAAGTTGCCCAGAGAATTGGTTATCACTAGCATCAAGAAAGTACAAGTCTTTAAGTGAATGCTGATCAGGAAACTCACCAGAGAGTGTTTCCTTGGATCTCCAGTCTTTTGAAATTTATAAGAGAACTGAAACTTGATGGTAGGGGTCCTTGCAGATAGTTGTTTTCAAGGTAGAGCTCTTCAAGGTGAGAGAGAGTCCCAAGGGAGAGACTGGTATCTCCCCAGAAAGAGAATTCTCGGAGAGAGTGAGCCGACGAAGGCGAGTGAGCTTGTGGAGGGAGTGAGGGACTGAGCCAGAGAATGAGTTATCAGAGATGTCAAGGGTCTGCAAGTAAGGGAGGTCCCAATTAGCAGAAGAAAGAGAACCAGAGTAACCGACAGGGTCAATGGTGATTTCAGTAACTCGAAATGAACCAGAGGTGACATGGTCGCATTGGAAGCCGCATGTGAATTTGTCGCTGAAAATGTAGTCGCACGGGTCCAATGTGAAGTCCTATGAACTGAGGCAAGATGCAGGAGCTATGGAGCTGGGGTCAAGACCATTCTTTAGATCCCAACACAAGAATGTCTCCGGGGTATGTCCTTCAATCCACTATTGCTACTACAAACAACAGCTCTAAAAATGTAACTATAAAACGCAGAGAAAGATTGAGAATGAGCCTGTGTTTTAACATTTTTAGGTGTTCATGCTAGAAACTGAGGAAAGATGGAATCTGAAGCGGACTCAGGGAGAGCAGTTGTTACTGAATGAGTAAGATACTTCGATTGTGCCGTGCGATTTGGTTTTTATAGTGGAACTTCAGTGGCTGTACTCTTATCACGGACGCACTTTGAATTTACCTTCGACAATTTGGCATACTAGAAGCTAAAAAGAGAAGAACTAAAGAATTGACTAGCTGCATGAAGTTTACAATGAACGAGTGGCCGTGGGCGTTGTGCAGAAAACCCTGGGAGCAAATTGTTTGAGCTCCCATTGCAAGTCAACGTAGCTGAGGAGTTAGTAGCACAGTCGTTGGGGGAATCAGTTCCTGTAATATGTGGCTTAATTAATTGATTGATGATGAAACCCTTCTTCTCTGTAATTCTTTTAGTGATTCTCCTCTCTTCTAGCTCTCATTTTTTCTCAATACTTTGTTCATAAGTAATTTGTCTTGGTTACAAGAAATTCTCATTTTATTTGTTTTCCAGGGTACTATGAGAAGAAAAACAAAACAGTATATTGATCATTTTTATTAGTTAATTGAAACTTCTGAGTTAAATAATTAAAATTTTCGTTATCCTCACCAGAAGTTCAATGGATCCTCACTAGACTAACATCCAATCAATTAAATCATCAGCATTTTCAAATTCTTTCTCGACCCCCTGCATCCAGTTGTGGCAGAGGTATTAACATCCTCTGTACTTAGGTTCTATGCAAGTCCCTGTAGGTATATGTCTAATTTCCAACAAGGAATACAGCTTGGGTGGGTTCTGTTTTATTCTAGACCTGGGTAAAACAGGCATTATGCCGTGCATCACTGTTGTCAAAGAATTTCACGGAAGAAGAGGATAAACTATTGTGGATGGTTTATGAAAATGTTTTCACTAAACCCATTCGCAGTGTTTGACAAAAACTGTCCTATCATATATACGGAAAATGATTTCTCGCATGAGAAACCATTGGTCTTTTTTAAACAGCACTAGTCACACATACAACAGGCTGAACATAGCTGATAATAGGGGAAAAGGAAAAAACCCAGAAAGCGCAGAAAAAAATATGAGCACCTTCTGATGATTTCCAAAATCATGACCTTTCAGCAACGGTTCAAACTTGGTGCTCCTGGGTTTGGTTCTTCCTTAGCTATGCTATCTAGATACTGCTTCACACAAGTTTGGTTTGTCTCAAATATGAACGGCATACCCCTTATCTGCAAATTCACCAATTCCACTAGAGTCAGTCGGAAATGAATGCAAAGAGATGGTTGACTGTAGATTCTACACGCATGTGAGATCAACATCTGTTGTACTGTGCATGAATGATAAATTGATTATGATAGATATACATGACAAACCTCAATCAAACAACTGGAAGTAAGGTTTAGGCTCTGTCCAGGGGCTATTTCCTTGTCATTCAGCGAGATAGAACATTTGCCTAGATTTTTCAGATGGAACGATCCATTTTTGTCCAAATTTATAGTTGCCTAAAGAAAAACATAAAACGAGAGGTTAATGCACTTGAAGCAGAAAAAAGTACTCCTCACTGAGCTATCAGATAAAGGTAGTAAACAACAAAGAAGTTAAACAGGCAGTGATGCAGGAGCAAAATTTTATAGTTTAAATTAGTCTTACTTTAGTTAGAACAAGCCAACTCCTATTTCTAATAGGATTTGATAATTAAATTAGCATCACAGAAAGCTGAAAGAAGACAAAGATGGAAACTTCCAATGTTCTTACCAGCAATAAATATATAAACAAACAAAATGCTCTATATTTTTAGATTTTAGTAGCGAGTCAAAGATTAGTCAAGTCAAGTCATCTTCAATATAAAATTTCTTGCACAAAATTCCATTTCAAGTAATTTATCAATTTCAGGAAAGCCAACTACAGCAAAGCTATGAGTTTGATCTTCATTTCATTCAATGCACTTAAAAGACTTGGTAAGGAAAATACAGTAATGAGAAATTAAAACTCAGTCTATACTAATCCATCTATCATGAAGAATAACAAGCAAAGCATTTTTCCTATGATAGAGAGATTACTCAAAAATTAGATGTTGACATGACAATTGAAGAAGAAAAAAATAATCTATTTTTAATCCCAAAACTGCACTAGATTTCAGCCTGTCCATTTCCAGTACAAAGAGTTATGAAGCTCATTAAAACATCAATGGTTCTACCTATAACTCGAGAACTGACGCCCATGTCATACAGGCCAAGAGGTGGTTGCCACTACCTAAGGTTTCTGGAAGGGAATCCAAATGCTATATCCCAGTGATGATCTGATGGTCGATAAACAATTTTCGCAGCTGTATAAGTAACAAATACTCTCCCCATTCATACATGTGTGCTAATTATACAGACACGCGAAGTGATGGATGTGAACGTGTTCTTATGCATTTGACATTAAATTTAGCCACAGCAAATCTCACCTGCCGACGAGATATCTTATTCGAATGCCCTTCCCTACCCAAGTCAATGTCAACAGTAACATCTTCTGTCGCTCTACCAAGTAAAACCTTCATAGTTCCAGAAATATAACTTCACTCATTAAGCACAAAAAAATAAAAATAAAAATAAAAAAGCATCATACTCAAATTGCATAAGCTTCAAATAAAACTAACAGATTACAGATAATTACTCCAAAATAGACGATTAAGATGAGCAGTTAATCCAAATAAAAGTCATGCCCCACTTGTGGCTTTCTGGATGGAGATTATTTGAAAACATTTCATATTGAGAGAAATCAGCAGATTAGGTATCTCTATCAGCCAGCACCAAATAGGTTAAGCAAATAAATAATTTCATTGCTTTCAGATACCTCAGGCTTCTTGATATAATGCTTTGAATAGCGGCCATACAAAACAGCAAATGCTCCTTGAGATGCAATGGCTCTTTGCATATGTGAATAAGCACCCTGCTCTAGCCTCATGATTACCTTTTTCATGTCCTCATGCTGATACCTTGAGACTGCAGATAATGAAATAAAAATTCATATGTGGTTGCCAACAAAATATGCTGTAGATATCCACGAGCACAGCACATTAAGAAACACACATACAACTGGTAATTAAATGATTCTTGTGCAGACTGTTATTACCTTCCTCACTGGAATATAAATCCTGGTCTTCTGGATCCAAGTCCATATCAAGTATCTGATAATATAGAAATTCAGAAAATTTATTAAGCAGATAGGAAATAAAACAAAGTTGAGAGAAACTGAAAAATATATTAAAAAGACAAAAAAAAAAAAAAAAACCTCATCTATTGGAAGATTAATATATAGTTTACCATTGCTTCAATGTCTGAAAAATATGGCACATCATCATCGCTCTCAATAGGTGGCTCTTCTGGATCTGATACTGGATGGCTTGCTACTTGTTCAGTGGGAGTAATGTCTGCACACCCCAATTTAGCACGGGACATCTGATGATCTTGAATTCTTGATGAAGCATCTAGGTCCTGTTTGACATCACTACCATTTGCCTGGGGATGACATTTATGGTCATCAGGCACAACAACTGGCTTCTCTATTGAAGAGTCAACTAATTTATGAGTCAAATGCTTCACTGGCACAACTTCTGGAGTTTCTTCCTTTGGTTTAGCAGGTATAAGGGCTTCTACACTAGTTTTTCGTGGATTAATTTGGGATGAACCACTGTGAGCAATACCCACACTCCTGTGAGTGGAGCTACTACTAGACAAGTCAAGCTTAACCGCAAGATCACCAATTGGATGAATAGATCCAATTTCTGGCATTGCCTGCAGTCTCATCATCTGAGAAGATAATTGAGATTGTCCAGGATTTTCTACATCTCTCAGCTTCAATACTGGAACTCTTCCACTAGTTTTGGTATTGCTTGAAAATTCCTTAACAGTGGAAGAATTTGGTTTACTAGCATCATAAAAATTCTGTTTAGCTGCAGATGAAAATGATTTTGGACATAAGTGATTAGTAAATACAACATCATCATTGCACGGGATCTCTGGATCCTCAGCGTTTAATGTACAGATGATAACTCCACTCAGTTCAGGAAATTGAGGGTCTGAAGTTGATGCAGATGTAAGGAACTGGACATCTGAATCTCCAACTAAATCACCACTTTGGTGAGAACCCCTATATTCACCCAAATCTCCACAGCTTGCACTGGACTTATTTGCTAGATAATCTGGAGTAACAGACAATTCTTGTTCAGCTATATTGGGCATGTTATCTTGATTGGCATCATTTGGTGAATTCAACAAAAGTGAACTTAGACCATCATAGTAAGACTTATCAATCGGATCTTTCCCATCAACATCTGTGAATAGAAGTTCTTCCTCATTTGTGAAATTCAAAAGAGAATTAGAAAGTTCAGCCAAATAACCTTCAGTGCTGGCATTTACATTTTTCACCTCCTCACTTGGTATTTCTAATTTTAAGTTAGAGTCTCTGTTGATACCATATTCAGAAAGACATGTATTCTTGGTATCACTATCCCCAGCAAGCAGAAATGTGTCACCCGTGTGCATATTAACTGGAATTCTAGGTGAGGAAACACCCTCAACCGTCCTCCATATCGGCATTTCAGGAAGTGCAGATGAGTACTCTAAATCATGAAATGACACAGCACACTCTGGAATTGGAGAACAAAAAACATGGTCTTCATCAAACTTAGAGCATCCATGCACCTGGTCACTGTTTGCTGGCAGTTCCTTTGATCCACTGAATTCCTCAATCAGAAACCCATTTATGGCATGAGACATATTCTCTACATGTATATCTGGAACCTCTTTATGTAAGTTATCTTGCTCCATTGGATAATCTTCCTGCACTGTGTTCTGGAATTGTACATGAAAGGCATGTGTAGTAGCATTGTCCCCAATCTGTTGAAAAGAATGATGCATAATATCCAAATTAGATTCCTGAAGTCCAAAAGGATTTGAAACTGGATCTCCTAATATAGAATCTCTAGAGATAGGCTCATTTTCGTTTCCCACATAATTACTATCCGTGGATGCAATGAGAAAACTCAAATCCATGGCATTAAATGGCTCATTGGAAATTCTTTTACGCATAGCGTAATAACAACTACGGACGTTTTCAGCTTTTCTCTTCCCAGAAATACATCTGTTTTCTTTCGAATTCCCTGCTCTACTATATTTTGATGGAAGAGTTGATGCAGAACGCTCAAACTCAATCATGCGAAAAGCAGCCTCTGCAGAAACAATTGGATCATACAGGAGAGAATACCACCTTTCTTGTAGTTCTCGAACAGAAAATTTACGAGAAAACTGCACTGCACCTTTAGCAAGTGATTCCAAGGAAGCACCAGCCTGAAACAGAAGAAAGAAACAAATCAACAGCTCTAGAACAAAAATATAAATCAATAGGCCATGCAGAACAAGACAACATGATAAAAAAGTGTATCATAAAGATATTAACTGTTTCTTATAACTTTGTTAAGCGAGCATTACTCGCTTTTTTTGAAAGAAACCGTTAATCCCTGCACCATGCGCTTGCCGCCAGCTAATGCTTGATGTACTTAAGCTTATCAATACCCTTATCACAGGCTCTCATTTAAATTACTGATCTTTAAAAGCATATTCAAGTTGCTAAAGCTTCCTGAACCTACTAGAGAAGAAAAGGAGTATGAGGACCTGCACAGCATGGTTTCCCAGGCCACGATAATCCATTGTTAAAAGGTCTGGATTCAACAACTACCGATTAGTCACCTATGTTTATTTTGATACCATAACAGAAAAAAATTGTGCATAATTTTCTTGTCAGGAATTAAGGAAAAAAGAAAGCATATTATTCTCTCTTAGACTGCAACTCTTTTCAATAATTGTTGATAGCTTAAGCCAAGGGATTGCATGGAACAGGTATAAACACATTAAAACATCTTCTCTCAATATTGTAGATATACAAGCACATGCCTACATGCATTCATTTCCCTGGAAAGAGATGCTGAAATTGGGGCAAAATAGACAAAATGTAGCTTCCATACTAATGTTTGTGATCCTCAAAAATCAACTTGCTATATCATTCTCCATTTCCCATATCAGTACTTGCAAGCAAAAATGAAAAAAGAATCAGAATACAATTACTGTAGACGCTGTCAAAGCAAGTGTTTTTCCAAAGTTGACACTTACTAAATACAGTATCCAACAATCACATGTAAATCCACATTCTTCAACTGTGCAAAAAGACACAAAGTAGACCACTAGGTAACCACAATTCCTGATACAGGATACCTATCAATCAAGTACAGGTGTCACAATCTGATGCTGTTTGACTACCACAACATAATTTTACTGTAGCCACAAACTATCTAATATGGTTCAAGTTCCATGATTCACACCTAACAGCTAGGGATCTGTTAATGGTATGTCATATTCAATAAAATGCTAGTAACAAAACCCTATCTAGTATATATGAAATTCCTTTTATTCCCAATCTAAAAAGTAAAAATGTTTATCATAAATCCCCAAATAACTTAAGTGAATCTAGGCATTTTATGCGATTTTTGTGGGTGATGTAAGAGTAGTTAATGTAAGTAGAGGAAAGAAATGGAGTGGAATGTAAAGGGAGGTTAACCATCTTTACTTTGTTTCCGAGTTTCAACTTCCAGAAAAGTAGGAAGTAAATGGATATGAAAATATTAAAAAGACTTGACATTTCACCTTTTGGCCCCCAATTTTGGGGGTTTAAGAAAAATGGGTATTGACAATTTAGAGGTTTCCCACTCCGAATAAACTCTCAAGTGACAATGTGAGATTTCATCCATCCTTCAACCCCTATAACACCTCTAACCTAACACCACCATGCATAGTGCATAGCAAATGCTAGAGACATGTAAGAGAAACAATTGCAAGAATGATAATTAAGCCAACAAAAGAAACAGATATAGCAAGCACTAAACCATAAACATTCTTCATGTCCAAAAAAAATGCAGTGGACATTAAAAAAAAAAATTCCCCTAATTTCAGTGGAGTAACGAGCTCAAGATTCTTTCCAAATTAAATAATATTTCACCAATCTTTAAACAAGCAAGTTGAAATTGAAGTAGTTAAAGAAATTGAGAAACATGAAGCGTAAATAATGCGAATAGAAATGACCTCCACAGCATTCTTTAACAAAAGATCATCTTCTGGTATCCAAGGAGAGACAGGAGCCAGAGCTCCCATGAGTAAATACCAAGTAACTTCACTTTACTTAATTAAACTAAACCTCTCTCTCTCTCTCTCTTTCAAAAGTGTGATTCCTGTGTCTGTTATATAAGAGGGAAACAGAAGGAAGAAGAAAGCCAAAAAGTGCGATTTAAGAGGCGAAAAAAAAACGAAAAAAACAATATAATCAATAGGGCGACACGGACCGAAGAAAGAGAAGGCTTTTGATGTGAAACGCGGACAAGGAAGGATTCGGTGAGGGTATCAAGCTTTCAGGTGGAAGTGACTGGTGATTTCATTGAAATTGGATCACATCGGTTGGGAAGGTAGGGCATGTATTCACTTCTCCAGTTCTGTGATTTTCTCAGGTGCGGCAAGTGAGAATTTTTGTTGCTTGGGTTGACCGTTGACCAACGAGTCAATATCAATTTTTCTTTGTTGTTTTCTCTTTTTTTAGTATTTTTTTTATAATTTTAAAAAATTAATGAAAAAAGGAAATTAATTTAAGCAAATTAAAATTGCCATGAATTTTCCCATCATATTCTTTGTTTCCATATTTTCCTATTCTAATTTAGCAAATTAATCTAATATTTAGATGAAGGGGATAGAGGGTATTAATTAAACCAGTGAGGATGTTCGTTACCTTGTTAGTACGGATGTGATTTGCCTAATCAATAATAAATGTTTGAGTACAAATCAATTTGAGCAAATAAATTCAAAAATAACCAGAATTCCAAACTTTAATCAAACTCTCAATTTAAATACTTCAAACCTACAAATGTGTATATATATATTTTCAAGGACAAATCATTGAAACAGAAAGACAATTTCCCATGGATGCCAAGTGCTGCAGAATCAATATACTAATAGATACATGGAGAAACTTGAAAGCATGTGTTTGCTTCATTCAGTTTTACAATAATTTTTCACATATTTTCTTAAATAGATTTATATAATATGATAAAACCATTTATGTTAATAAATTAAAAATAAATAGTATTTTACAATATACTTTCTGAAAGTTAACGAGTAAATTAAATACGTAACAGGTGCACTTTCTAAAAAATATATATATAAGAATTATACTGTCAGTCCTTAGTTTGGATAATAACACAAGAGAGGAAGGGTGAATTTGGTATTTCAAAAAATATTGGAGACTTTTTGGATGGTCCTTAATTTTAATTGCAACAAAATTAGCATATTCAATTCTCTTTCTCATAAATAAAAATAGAATAAAAAAGAAAAGAAAACACTAAAATTTTATAAAGATTCAACCAACAATAATGCCTGTGTTTTCTCTTTAAGTTTCACTTAGGCCTTTTATAGATCAAGAGACTCTTTGTTGTACAATACTTCATTTTTCTTTTCTTTTAATTAATTACTATGATTTTATTAATTAATTATAATACTTACATATTACTACAATTCTAATATTTTTTAATTTAATCCTATTACATCATAATATCTCTTATAAAAATTAATACTTAAATATATAAATATTGTTATTAAAAATTTAAATAATATATAAGATTATATATATATATATATATATAAAACATAAACTAAAAAATATAATGTAAAAAAATTTTTTTTGAAGAACTTGAGATATATAATTAATCAAACATAAATGACAATTATAAAAGTATATTAAATATATGGATACATCCTGTAATTATTGTTTATGTGTTCTCAAGTAACAGAACTATAAATTTAATGACGTGTATATATATATAAATATAGACTAACACGACGTAAGAGCCAAATCGATCATACGAGATGAGAACCATTTGGACTCCTGCCCTGGCTTAGAGTGGAGGTCTAACCACTGGCATGAAAGTTGGAGGGTGCCACAAATTCAACCAAAATAATGTCATTTTCCCCACATAAACATTATAAAAATCGCTAAATTCGAATGGAATGAGTCACCAGTAGAAAATCTGCACACTAGCGGAAGAGTTGTACCTCTTGTTGTTTGTGATCTGATAAAGCCAATTTTGTCCCTAACAGCTTCCTTCGATAATGAAAGGAAAAATGCAAATGCGACTGCTAGTGGCAATTCAGGCTATGAGCATTGACTATTATTGATGATGTATTGGCCTTAATTCTTCTTTGGAATGATTAGTTAAGTATTGGTGTTACCATTAAGTTTTGTTTAATTTGAATTATTGATGAAGTGATTCAACTATTAAAATTAATATTATTCATAAATGATAAGTGATTTCGTAGATCTATTTTTAAGATTTAGATTTTTTTTTTTTTAATTAGAACGAAACTAAGAATAAGTAATAAGATATGATTGAAAGATAGACATTGACATTTTTATGTCCTATCATCATCAAATCACAGAATGAAGCAAGGCAATAGTGAGCAGAAACTAATATACTGGATTCTAAAGTTAGTGTTAGCATGTATCACGATGGTTCGGAATTCAAATTGGGAAAATATCGAAAGTGACTAAAAAGTTTCAGGGTTTGAAAGAATTGTAAAGAAGAAAAGGCAGTTAGCAAAATCTGGATTTTTTAGTGGCGCACATAAGAAAAGACACATTTTATGGATGTATACAGTGGAAAAGGAGAAAAAGAGGTTGGTCGTGTTTCCATTATGGATGTCCACTAATAAATGGTAATGCGTCTCACACATTGACTCACTTACTCATTCATTGACTCTCTTCTTGCTCAAGGATTACTCATTCATTGAGTCTCTTCTTGCTCAAGGAACACCAACGCTACCAAGTGTATTTAAATCTAACTTCAAGGATTGAAGGTGCATAAAGCTAAGGAGTTCCATCACAAAGAAAATAAGAAATTAAGAAAAAAATAAAATTAGAGAAATGTTTTTTATCCAAAAAAAAAAAAAGAAAAAAGAGTTATAGGTTAAAAGGCTGAAAAAACAACTATAAATTGATAATAATGTTTAAATACTCTTAGCTAGCATACATACTAATCAAATCATATCGTCCACAATAATGATAGTTAAAAGGATGGGACTTTCCCTCATTAGTCATCAAAACATGTCAAAATGAAGGCATTCTTAAGACATTACAAACTCAGGTACTTCTCATTTCAATCTGTGAACGTCCCGAATATAGAGAGTGACATGACAATTTCTACTCAAGTAAGGGATAGGTTGTAAGGTAGGATTCAGCGCCGCTATGAAGACCCAAAAGGTTAGATTGAAGTGGCAAAGAAACTATATCGGGAGCACCTTCGTTATGGAACCCAATCACAGACTCATAATCTTCTCCATTATCAACTAATCCATAGTATGGATCTTCACCTTTTGCGACCTTTATCAAGGTTGAAGGCAGGGGAAAAAAAAATAGATGAGTACAAACTACAAAAGAAAGGAGAATATCCAAGGCAATAATATGGACAATATGCTTGATTTAAAGCTTACCAATTCTTGCAGAAGATATCGATGTATTTCTTTCTCATTCCTTACCTGCAATAATTGTAAATTAATCAAATATACAATGTAAAGAAAAGAAAAAACAAAAAGATATACCTTTTTCTTGTATGTTTCTATCCGATTGGCGATCACTTGATTCTGTAATCATGATTATAAAAGTGTTTGGTTAGGTAATGGGGTACGAAGCTTTTTCTATATGTCGAGTTGGTAAACATGACAAAAGGAGTATAGTAAAAAATCTTGGCGCCGGTGAGCAATATATAATGATGATGATCATTGCGGTAATCAAATAGAGAAGGACGGTACAGTGGAGAGATGTGCAGCAAACATAGAGAAAGACAACATGCATTATTTAATTGAAATTCAAGCATCCTATACAAAATGGACACTTTGAATTTTTTATTTTTTTTTGTTAGATGATCTACATAATGAAAATAGCTCTTTTTTTTTCAATTTAACTTTCTAATTCACAATAAAATTTAAATTTAAGACCTTTAAATAGATATCTCAAGTCTTAACCATTTAGATATCTCTTGAGAATATTTAAATAATTTTCTTCCATATATAATCATTACAATATAGTAATAGAAAAAAAAAATTGAAATTGAGAGTCACATTCTCATATTTACAAACAGATAAAAGACAAATATGCCTAAAAAAATAAACTTTTATTAATTATTCATATTTTATACCATTTCCTATAGTTTTAATTTTATATCTCAAAGAACTTTCGTTATAGCTAATCTCCAACTCATGTTTTACCATCCCTAAAACATCATTATGAAACACATCACAATATGATCTGAGGATGGACATTGATATATCTATAAAGGAACATGTAGTTTATATGTCCTTAATTAGTATATAATTTAACAAATCAAATTTCAAAACTATTCTAAAAGCTACCTGAAGTCATAAGGTAATACTAGTTGATTAGTAATGAAAATATTGAATTGATTTTCTAATTCATAATTTGTACCCAAAAAAAAAAAATCTAAGCAAGGCCAAGTGATGTCCAAACCTTGCGCTCTCGAATAGCCTTCAAAGCATCATCCATGTCTTGCTCCAGACCTCGCAAGTGCTTAAAGCTTACATCATTCAAGCATTCACCCATCCTTTGCCTTAAATCATTAACATAATTAACTATATACAGATTAAAATTCTTTACACATGAATAAACATGCATATAGCATATATAAATTAATAAACATCCACAAGAACGAACATTAAACCTTATCTCTCTATTGAGATTCCTATTCATCTCTTTCAATTTCTTCAAGTTCTCTTGCATTCTCTGCAACCACAGGCACACAACCCATCAAAAGACAAAAAGTCAGTGTCTTTCGAGATTTAGAGAGAAAAAAGAGAGTACGTAGGATTAATTAGACCTCATAGTGTGAGACCCAGATGTCGACCCCACGCGTTCTCTGATACTGATCTAACAACTGCTTCGTTCTTTTCGCAAATCAGGATTTCCAATTAAGAAATGCAGAACGGTTAGCTACAGTAACGAAAACAAATAGGGTTTTTAGAGGTGGAGAAATAAAGAGACATACGAGGTGGATGGGCTGATGTACTCATGGAGCTTGCCAGAACTAGAGAGCATGATAATGGAAATCTTAGCATCACAAAGAACGGACAGTTCATTAGACTTCTTGAACAGACCATTTCGTCTTTTGGAGTAGGTCACTTGCCGGTTAGTGGGGTTCTCAATCCTCTTGATCTGGATCTTCCCTCTAGCCATAATTAACCTGCTCTCTCTCTCTATCTCTGGATTGTGGATCCTTCTTTCGCTCCTCTTTCTTTTAAACAAACAAGAAGAAAAGGGTAAGATTAGCAGTAGTAAGTCTATTTTTGCCAAAAATGGAAAGGCATAGCCAAATTGATGAAAGGTTTAACAGAGATTGATAAAAACATGGCACAAGTGTTAATTTGATGCGAACCCAATTTCGATGTATGGGAGGGGACCATTACTTTCCGTCCTTCCTCTTCATCAACCTCCGTTACCGTTTCTGATTGATTGGGGGTTGTGTGTCTTTTCGGGCTTCAAGGCAACAGCCAACAGTGGATGGAAACGGAAATTTGGATATAGTTATTATTAGTTTCTGCTCCTCAACTTATCTTCTGCGTTTTCTCTTTTGTTGTGAACAATTTTTTTCGTATAAGCCGATGCGCCCAAACATTTCAACTAGGTTAACATACTTTTAGCATCCAACGTCATTAATTCCTCCAATCCTTTATTAAAAGAATAAGAAAAGCATCCAACATCATTAATCACCCAATCCTTTATTAAAAGAATAAAAAAAAATAAACAAATGTGTAATTACAACAACAAAACAATGAGTTAATCGACCATGAGAGAAGTGATAATTGGGCGTACCCATACTATCACGTTGAATAAAATAAGAACAAAAATCAGGTGGACCGTTCCACCAACGTGCATCAAAAATACTTAAGGCATTTGTTGCAAAAGCGTCCGCAACACTATTACCCTCACAATAAATATGCGATAATTTGAAGTACTGATGAAGCTTAAACACTCCATCCACTGCACTTTCCACCGCCAAGTGACATCAAAAGATTTAGCGAGCAAAAAGTTAAAAATTAAAGTAGAATCACTTTCCAACCAAAGATGCCACCAGCCAGCCAGCCTGACGTGAATAACGAACCCCAAACATAACCGCTGCTATTTCTGCTTCTCATGCATAACAAACCCGATTGGAATAGCATAACAACAATGCACCTGGTCCCAAAACGTGTGAAACACTCCTGCTCCCGGCGCACCAGCTGTCTCCCCATCCAGTGGCAGAACCAAGAGAGGGGCTGACATGTGCTGAGACCCTCCTTGGCTGGCGAAGGAGAGATGCTGAAGGAGGGAGCAGTAGAGACTCAACCCCTGCTGCATGATTGTTCAAAACCAGAAAGAGGGGGAGGGGGGATGAAGGAAGAAAAAGCTCCCGAGTTTTTTTTAAAAAGAAAATGTACAAAACGGTGTCGTTTTATTATAAATGAAACGACTCCGTTTTTTATCATTTTAAAACTATATTAAAAAAAAAGACCCAGCCCCAAGTTTTTTATCATTCTAAAACAAACAAAAAGGCCCCTACCCCCCTCCTCCTCACGTGCAACATCTCCTTCCAAAAAACACAATTTTTTTCATTTTTTAATCCATCCATCTCCTCCTCCTATAAAAGATTATTTAAAATATTTTTCAAAAATTTGAATTTCATCAACTTTTTAAGTTAAATTATTAAGTCTTTCAAGAATTTTCACTCAATTTCGGATTTAATCATAATTCAAAATGAGTTCTACTCTATCATTCTTTTTTAAAATTTTTATATTTTTTTATTTTTACACGTAATTTGCATATTTTAACTCACTTAATTTTGCATTAATAACACTCATTTAATATTTTCATATTTCTTAAAAATTAAAAAGCTAAATTGTAGGAAATTTTTGGATTGAATTTGTAAGGTTCATCTACCTTAAATTGGGATTATTTTGAATTGATTGTGATTTTAAATAAGTTATTGTGAATTGATTGAATTTAAAAATAGAAATTATAATTTAAAAATAGAAAATTAAAATTAAAAATATATTGTGAATTAAATTGAATTTATTGTGAATTTATGAAATTCTAATTGAATTTATTATAAATTAGTTTAGAATTGTGAATTAGGATTGTGAATTGAAAATTTAAAATTCTCAATTGTGAATTTAAAATTTAGAAAGCCCTCAATGAATTGAGAGTTTAGAATTTAAGAAATTCATATTGAATTATAAATTGTGAATTGATTTATAAATTAATTCTCTAAAGTATAATATCTCGCTTGAATAATTAACAGTAAATTTTACTGAAATCAAATCATAAATCTTATAATAATTTAATTTCTCAAAATTAATAAAAACTTTCTCACATAAATAATTTTATTTCTCCTAATTAAATACTTTAAATTAAATTAATTCCTATAACATTCTTAACTAAATCAACTTAATCAATAACTTAAATAACTTAATATCCTAACATAAATTAATTCAATTTCTCAAATTTCATTTAACATAATTTATTCACATAATATAATTAACATTAAAATCATTTAAATCATATGCTCATATTAACTAAATTAATCTCATAAATTCCTTAAATATTTACTTAGTTAATTCACATCATGTAATTAACATTAAAATCATTTAAAGCACATATTCATATTAACTTAAAGTAATTTTCATAATTTTCTTAAACCTCAATAAAATTTAAACTTAAATAATTAAGATCCCATATCTTTAAATCTTTTAATCACTAGATATATTTTTTATATATATACTCATCTTAAAAATATTAAATATTATCACGTACTCATTTAAATTTAATTTCTTAAATATAAAATATTTATTAAACATAACTCTTTAAACTTAATTTATAATAAATAATATAACCTTAATTAAAATAATAACGTCTTTAACATAAAATCATTTCTCTTTAAAATATTTATATATACATTAAATATTCTTTTTAAACACTATAAAATATATCTAATCATCATTAAATATTTAAAATTTATAATTATATGCATAAAATTAAGAAAATATTTTAAAATAATTTCAATCATTGAAATTTCCTAAAATAATATTGTAAATCTTACAAAACCCCCTAAAAAAACAGATTTCTCTTTTAACTCTCCTCTTCCCCACACATCTCCTCCTTCCATCTCGTCGCTGCAACTAGTCACCACCAACTTCAAGTAAGTAAACTGCCTTTAAAAAAATTTTCTAGTCCCGCTACTTACCCCCATCGGTATTGAGCTTCGTCCAACCATAAATTTGAGGATGCCAAAAATATTTCATGAATATGTTGGGCTGGACGCCGAATGGGTTCGACGGCAAGTTTGCATAACACCTGCAACCAATATGGAAGACCTCCACTTCTTTCATGCTACGCCAGACCAAGCGAAGAGTGTACGTAAACGAAGGATGAACATCCTAGAAGACTGACTCATTCCGCACCTTTCATATTGCCCAGAAACTTGAAATGATACCACCTATCCGAAACGGCTTAACTTGCGAGCTAAACGAGATGGCATTGGCAGATTGGAAAAGTTGAAACGGTGCGCCATCCGTTACTAGCTGACACTCAAACATCTGCTCTATCGCGCACCAAATAGCAGCAGCAAATGGGCAAGTAACAAAAATGTGATTCATAGTTATAATTATTAATTAATTTTTATAAAAAATATATTAATAATATTCGAATTATTCTGATTTTCCTAAGAAGTGTTTATTTGGATTCATGAAACTCAATGGGGTAGCTTTTCTTTTTTTAATAGTTTCACCATATTGATGAATGAGAATCAAACTCGAAACCTCACTCTTCACAAGTATACTTTACCATCATGCATGAAATTGTCAACAATATTTTCTAGCAGTTCATGAGTTTAATGACTCACTTCATACAGTGCTTGATACCTTAATTGAATATTTCTTCATACAAAATCAATTTTTTTTATGGAATTATGCAATTAAACTTTTTTCTGAAGGATTATCCTTTTATCACCAAGTATATGACAATTTTATGCTGAAGTTCATTTTATAAATACAATTCAAAATGGTGAAGAAAACATGAACACGACCAGCAAGGCACAAGACAAGTTTGCGTGCTCCACAAAAAATCAATTAATGTTCATGACATGAATTTCTTTGCTAGTTTAGTCATGTCAGTAAGGGGGGGTGGGGGCACTCTCCATCTCTTTGCTTGTACTCTAATTTCACATTTGGCTGCAGTACTTTGACTTTGACATTGAATTAATAAAAAATTGTATTATTATAGACTGAACTGACTAAAATTTTATAAAAAATTGAATAAATTTAAATGTGAAGTTGTTTACCTTATAAATTAAATCAAATCAAATTTATAAAATTTTAGTTCAATTTAGTTTGATTTTGTTGGTTGAAATCCATAGGGCAAAACAATGTTATTGTGGAATCTCATTCTCAGTTGCTTATTCAGGCCGTCAAGAGCGCTAACAGTAATCTATCCCAGTTTGGTTTAGTTGTGGATGACTGCATTTCTATTGCTAAAGACATTGTCAATTGTCAATTTGATTTTATTTGCAGTCAGCGAACTAAGTAGTTCACTCTCTTGCAAGAGCTATTGATTCTTCATCTAGTCATGTGTCTTGGAGCACTGCTCCTCCTTTTTTTCTGATGTGCAAGCTTTTGATGCTATCCAATAAGACGATCTCTTTCATTCAAAAAAACAAAGTTAAAATTATGTATATTTTGAGTTGAATAAATTTAAATTTTATAATTTGATTTTTTAAAAAATTTAATCTATTTGATTTATTTACTTTTTATTTAGAAAATCAAAATTCTTTTAAATTATAGTTGAACTGAATAATTTATTTATAGTAACGAATACAAAACTAAACGGAATTAAATAGTGTGAATTCATTTTTTATTTATCAGTTTTTTGAGAAATTTGCTCAACCCTAATACTGCCCATTCACGATACAAACGAGGAGAACTTTTGCTGATTCTTAGACACAGACATTAATATGCGTCGTTGTAACCCTTCCTAATATCTAAGGGTCTGCTAAGTGTACGCAAATAATAGATAGGATTGTTTGCAGCTGAAGTTTGAAGGGACAGCTCAGTTGTCCGAGTGCTTTTTGGCTCTAGGGCTAATAATGCCAGGCTAATGTTTGAGGAAATTAACGTTGTTGAGCCACCAAGTAATGTCATCGCAAAAATGACAAGTTTAAGGTTTGATAAGGGGACAAAAGTATCCATTAGGTAATCGGAGGAGGCCTTACCTATTTAGCTTTTGCTTGAACCAAAATAAGGGCACGGTCTGGGGTTAATTTGGGTACTTTAACAATGAACTCTTACACTATATTAGGAAAATTATGTAGGGAGGAAATAAAATAAGAGGAAAAACAAATTTTTTTTTATTTTTCTTTAGATAAAAATGAGAGAAAAGAAAATAATTGTATTTTTCCTTGTTTAAAAAACAAAATATGAAAAAAAAGAAAATTGTTATTTCTTAAAAACAAATAATATCTATTTATTAAAATAAATTAAAAAAATAAAATATACCAATATTAAACATAATGAAGCCACTGCTTTCAAAGTTGACTGGCATATGGTGAACTATCCCACAAAATCCAGATTGAACATGCCAAATTTGAAAAAAAAAAAAAAAAAAGAGGTTATCAAAAAAGGGCCAACAGGCAGTTCAGTGGGAACAATGCATTAAGCCTGTTCTTTGGTTTTTTTTTTTTTTTTTATGAGATGAACATTGCTTGCTTTGGAGATGACTATGGACGGAATTGTAATTTTATAGAAATCTCTTCAATTTCTCATATTTTCTCTTCATCCTAAAAAGAAAATAAATAAAATAAAATAGTGTTTATTTTTTTTTCTCCCTTATATTTTTCTTCACTTCCCAAATAAAGAAAAATTTTCTTTCTCTCTTATTTTTCGCTCTTATTTTACTTCGCTTCTTATTTTCTATGGTTAATTAATTAATATAGCGATTTGGGCCTGTGCTTGTGCACCCATGGCATTGATAGTCTGCCATCTCCAATCCAGCACGCGAGGATTACTAGTTGAAGGGTGAAGCCTTTAGTGTCAAACAGCTCTTATTGTCCATCATATTGCCAGAGTAATATCACAAGCATTTTGATTATCATGATATTTTCTTGAAATTCCTTAATAAGAATAATTAGCAAATAAATAGAAGTTCTTAACTTATATCAAATTCATAAATAATAATCAATAGTAATGCTTGAAAAATGATTGGAGTTCTTTATGTAAGACGTTAGATAATGTATTCAAAGATCCAAATAGGTGATCCAGACCTAAAAAAGTATCATGGACAGTCTCATTGTGAAATCTGATTTTAAGATAAAAATTAGATGACATTCTTTGTTTTTATAAGTGATTATAGATTTTTTTTTTCGACATAAATATTGTGAGTAAAAAATTACTATTAGCAAAATGTTTAAATATTATGAATAAGAAAATAAAACTTCTATTGATACTTTAACTTATTAGATAAAAAAAATTCCTCAAAAAAGTTATTTTTTTTAAAAAAAAAGCACCATTTGTAATACTATATATTTTTATACAAAGACCGATAGAAATTTATCAATATATAAATTGGAAGCTACAATATTATCTTTTTTAGAATATAATATTATTTAATTTAGTATTTGTTCATAGACATAGTTTACTCTAACGAAAAAATCCAAATGGAAAAAAATAGTTCAGTTGATAATTTTAAATATTAATAATATACAGGAAAAAAATAGTTCAAGAAAGTAAATAAGAGATCCTAATAGATAAAATTAGTTAACGTTAAAATAAATTGAAATATTAATAATATATTTTATTTTGTAAATAAGTCTATTTGATTTCTTTATTCTTGCGACAGCAAAGGATCTCAGACTTCTTTTGTTGTCCCCTATCATCATGTAGAAGATTTCACTTATTTGATCAAAGCAATTGAAAGATTAAAGCTAGTCCTTATTATCACAATAAAAATTGTGTTGGAATAGTGATGGACTTAACAATGGAAACTTTTATCGCTAATTTGGAACATAATGACTTTAAATTTGCAATGAACCTGCTATAGCTACAGACAATAGTGACAAATTATGTATTTATCCCTAAATCACATGCTAATGAAATTTTTTGAACCACTTTTTTTAAAAGATGTAAAACCTCTAAATCATTTTGAATTATTCTTTTTCAGATAAGATTAGGTCTCTCTAGGGATGTGTATGAGATGGGTAAAGTAAAGGATTTGAAAATCTCTATCACATTTCAAAATTATCAGTTTCTTAAAATTCAAGAAGTAATCTTATCCTATATATTATTGAGTTCCATCTTAGTTTGTACTAAATTTTCGATAGAAAATAATACGAGTCACATAACAAATGAAACAAATAAAATAAGATAGTTCAAAACTGGTGATTTTTAAAATTTTTAAATATGAATATTAAATAAATATAATTAAGTTAATATATATATAAAATATAAAATCAAATACTTAATAAATTTTGTAATATATCAATTATGAAATATAATAGTACTCAGTATGAGATAAATCAGGATAAGATAGTGTGGTTCTCGGTTCAGATATAGGTGTTGCTCGAGAATTATTCCACTTTTTCACTATGGGGCTATATGGAATGAGAAATTTCTAATTCTTTCGAGTATTTTTCACAATCAATTTTTTCAGTTTGATTTTTGGTTCAATTTGATATTTTCATGTCCCATACATACCCATATAATCAAATATACATTTTTTATATTATTATGTACTAAACATAATAATATTATAGTTCACAATGAATTTGCTATGTGTCAAATATTTGTTAAATTAATTATATAACGTATGCTTGACTTGATTTTTATAGAAATGAAAATTTCATTTGTTAAGAAACAAACGAAAATGAGTGATTCTCTCATTTTGAAGAATTCTCATTCTAATTTTATAGTATTCTTTGGCAAACTAAACATAAAAAATAAAAATCGTTGATCCCGATCTAATTTCAAAATAAAATTTTTTCAAATCCAATCACCAATATGATATGACTATACAAGGTTTATACAAATTATGTATCTATTTTGATCATTTAAGACGAGATATGTCGACATCCGATTTTGACATTTCTTGTCAAAGATGACCTAGACAATGGCTTCAACAAAATCAAGGACAAATGAGTCGATGGTATGTATAAAATTAATTAGATCGTAAGTGTTACCTAATCCCTATTGATTTTGATAGGAAGGCTTAATTTATTTATGTTTTAAAAGATTGAACGGAAATCTTTGTACGTTTTGATAAATATGATCCATCATGTTAAGATCTGACAATTCATTTCATATTATATGGTTAAGATTTTATTAAAAAGTTAAATTTAAAATTTTTAAAAGTTAGTTATTACTTACTAAAAATAAATTATAGTCATTCATTTTGAATTAAATGGTTCAAAATTCACAAACAGAACCAATTACAGTTATCCAAACATTAGAATATCTCACTCCATACAAATTTTATCACTTTTGCTCTTTTAGGTTCGGAGTATCAATCTATTTATTGGTTAATATTGAAGAGAAGAAAGTGTTAGCACTTTCCGTTTTTAAGGAAATAAGTTCTATAAATCATAAGATAGACATTGTCATTAGAATTATTGAAATAATGCTACTAATAAATCATTAATTTTCAAAGAGATTGCGACAATTTTTTGATTTCGTGATACTAATACCCATTTCAAAAACTGAAAAAAGAAAAAAAAAAATCTCAATAGATTCAAAAATAGATTGCAATTCAGCCACATGCTTAGTAATAGTTTTTAGGTAGACTATATATCAAGGTTTCAAATACTACAAATCAATTAAAACTAAAATGAGTATTACGAAAAAGAAAAACAAAATCAGTAATATTGATATTACCATTTAACTGCATGGTGTCTTTATTTTTTCAGGCTCAAATAGATCGACGATTAAGGAAATCAATTATGGGATCATTCTTGTGTAAAAGTATTTTAGTGTTAAGGAGGGTGAATACTGCCAGACTAAGGAACAGTAAAACTGAGAAGGCTGAAAGGAGAAGCATTAGGATGATTGCGACGCCACCGTTAACTTCTTGTGCATATTCTGATGAAGCCAGAGCAAAGACGGTCGATGGAAAAGAGTAAGCCCACCATGCCACATTGAACTTTCTCATAGCTCTCTTGAAGAGGGCAGCCTGCGTACCTTTTCATTGCACACAAAACAACTAGGTAATTCATAGCATTTACGATCACAACATAACCACAAACAAAATGAATTATCATTGCCCTTTTTTTTGGGGGGGTTGAATTTTATATTAATCGTGTGCATGCATTTGGGTGTAAGTAATCGCTATTCTCCCATATATATAATAAAGAAAAATGTAGTTAAAGAATTATCAAATCTGGTTCTAAATCAATTATTTAAAAAATTCAGAATCAAAATCGGTATTTATAAATTTTAATTTAAGTTTGGTCAGATATTTTAAATTTTAATTTGATTTAGTTCAATTCGATATAATTTAGTTATTTAAAAAAAATATAAATCAAACAAGACTCAAATAAATATATATATATAGTAACTTATACTGTGCTTGAATATATATTTATATCGTACATGTAATTATATATATATATATATATATATATCACCAGTTTCACCAAAACAGGTTTAAAATAAGTCAACCGCCATGAGCGTGAGTTCCCTTCCTTCAATGGGATCTTCGTCTAAAATCTTCTCTCCCCTGCGAGCTTTATTCTGACGCGATACTGCTTTTAAAAAAAAGTCAACCTTCACCAGTCATACGGCTTTGGCATTACATGCCAACGCCATCCCTTACCCTAGCGGTCCCTCGCGACTGCGCTACCAAAATATTTTAGTCTTGCATGAAATCATCGCAACTCTCATCAGAAGGACTTGCTTGAATTAGTCCTATCTGCCACCTTAAGTTTAATTGTAAATTGCTTAAGTACAATAAAACCTCTCGAACAAATTTTATTGTAGTGAGAAGGTTATAATTTAATATAGATGCAGTTTGCAAAACTTTTTAGTTATAATTACTTGTGGAATTAGTATCAAAATAAAGCAAACACTATTGATAATATAAAGCATGTTAAGTTTAAAATATGAAGATATAATTTTGAAAATTAAAACATATATCTATATGGTATTTACAAATATATAAAAATGTTGATAGAAAAGATAAATATAATTTCAAAATATTAGCAATGCATCATTATTATTATATATATCTAATTTTTTGTGGCTCAATTGGCAACGCAATTTGAAATTGTGGGAGGAATTCAGATTTGATCCCCATTAAACACAGCAGTGAAGCAAATTATTTAAAACAAACAAGAAAAATAATATTTAATTATAATATGAATTTTTTTTTTCTATTACAAGCTCAAGTTGAAATCAAAATTTTTTGGAATTATATAGAGATTATTCCATGTAAAATATGAGATTTTAGTGCATATAGATATCATAGAAAAATTATTAATTAAGTTTTAGGTAGTTGAAAATCACTATGACTGCTATTTTAAAGACCATCTAATATTATTAAAATAAATCAAAGATTTATTTATAAAAACAAAAAATTTCCAAGATGATCGACCCTGAATTATATAGCCTTTGGAGTTATTACCAGAGATGCGAAGAGGAAGAGCGAGAGAAAGAAGAGCATCTTGGAAGCAATATCAAAAGCTCCAACTATGGCCTCCCAAGCCAAGCAAGCCACGCTTGGTGCTGCTAAGAACAAGAAAAAAACTGGCCTCAACATCCCAAGTGAAAACAAGCAAACAGCGATCTCCTTCCATCCCATATTCGCAGCCGCTTGGGCACCAACCAAGTTTCCAATCACAGATAACTGGCTTGTTGGATTCGCAACGGTTGATAGAAACCGCTTTCCTTTAGTGAACCACTGTCCGTAGATTTTCACATCAAGCGCCACCACTGGAACTGTGAAAACCCACCAAAGAACAAGGTAGGGTACGGTGTTTGGAGCCACGAAGGGCGCCGATTGGAGCAAAAGAAGCCAAGAAATCCAAGGAGCAAAGAGATAATTAACCCCAACATAATGCAAGAATTCGGCTTTCACCATTCTGAAGAAAAATAAGTATCTCATGGCATAAACAAAAGAAAGTAAAGTCTGGACAAAAAGAATGAAAGACCATAGGACTAGAAACCCGCCGGGTGGAGAAAATGGAAGAGATGGCATAGAGGATTTGCGTCATCATCAGTCGATGTTATTAGCACCTTCCATAATAAAGTTTGGTCTCCTATGGATAGACTAATCCTGAAATAACCTGCGTGAAATCTGGTTAGCATGGAATTTTGGGATAACTGGTTGAGGTTTGAGAGGGTGTGTAGATCTTGAGCGGTGGCCGATGAGCTCCACTACCAGCTCAATCTCTGAATGAGATATTTGGGTAGGCATTGACAAGATAATTAGGCTCATATAGGGACGGTAGTGTTTTGATGGCCAAGTTTATGCACGTTCACAAGAAAACATTCTAAACTTTATCACAGCTAATGTCAGTACTGTTAATTATAAAAAGAAAGTAATAGAGAGACAGTATGCCCCTCATTCCTTTTTTTTTTTTTAAAATAATTCTTTATTTATTTTGTTTTTTAATTTTTTTATTACTTCTTGTATTTAAAAATATAAAATTATTTAATTATCTTTTCTTCCTAAAATTGAGCTTATTTTGATCAAAAACGAAATATCTCTCTTATTAGTTAATAAAACTAGGTTCGATCTAATTGGACATCATTTACAATGTTAAGGTCTCAACTGATGCTTTGTCAGTTTGTCCTGCCGTTCAATGCCAAAGGTCGAAAATCTTGGCATACGACCTTTGCAAGCCGATTTGGGCTCTGTTGATCCCCAGATTATCCTTTGTAGCTGGGCTTTGAAGCCCTCATCGTAACCCACAAAAAGAAACTGTTACAGTTAGAGACTACGAACTGTTAGGAAAATAAACATGGAAAGAATTGTTTATACTGGATAGAATAATTAGGGGTGTCAAAATATGTTGACGTGTTCATGTTCGACTTACTTAGCTGATATGAGTAGGGTCAACACGAATACGATTCATTTAATAATTGTATCAAAATAGTTTAACCTTAACACGATACAAAAATTAAATGAGTTATATGAACACAACTCGTGTAACTTGTTTATTTAATGGGTCACAAAATTGAAACAACCTACTCAATTTGTATAACATATATAACCTGAAATTGAGTGATTTTTATAAAAATTAATTGAAATATTACATACACAAGACCAACTTAAGACCATTACTAGAAATTCATTAATAAAAGTTCACATGTTCTTCAACATTCAAACAAACACCATCAAATAATCTAAATAAGATTCTTAACATAACACAAAGTTCAAATGTTTGCAAATAACACAAGATTCCAGCTTAATGATTATCTAAATTCTTCTAAAAATACTATAACAGACTCATCACTTTTGAGATATTAGAGTTTGACCTATACTCAAGTATCTCTTCTAGGAGAACTAGTTATATGACATTGCATGTTACATGTCCCATACTTATTGTCCACTATATATATCTTGCCACAAGCCTCGCATCTTGCACTCTTTCCTTCAACTAGCTCAAAGTACTTTCATACGGCCGAAGATAATTTTCTAACCCTTTTTGTCATCTTTCCTTCCACTCCAACAATTACATCTTCTAACTCCACAATCTCATCATCTTCTTTTAAGTTAATGGTCTCTTTGTGAACTTTAATGGAATCTGTTTTACCAATACTAGCCATTTGCCAAAAAAATCAAATAAAAAAGAATCAAATCAAGTAAAATAGAAGAACTCAAAACTAAGAAACTTGTTTTGATTAAAAAAAAAAAAGGAACGAGAAAGACGAGCAAAAGTGTAATAACAAATTAACAAAAATTGAAACAAAAAGAGCAAGATCAAACATAAGTGTACAAAAATTTATAACTCTGACAACAAGATCATGCCTTTAGAAGCAGAACCATCGTTACCTTAAATAAGTAATATTTACTTTATTAAGATTAGTGCCCCAAATTCTAAAAACCTCAACATCCAAATTGATATCAAAACTTAGCACTAAAAACAACTGAAAAAGAACTAAAATTATAAAAACAAAAACAACAAAAATTATGCAAAAGATCAGTACTGAGCATTGGATGAGAGATTCAAGACTTTAGATTAATTATTGTGAGCCAAAAACTTAGAAGAGACCTATAGTCCGCCCCACAATCTGTCCAAATTAAGATTTTTGAGACTAATACAAATTAAAGTTTCAAGCGAGAATTAGCTAAGATTTTCAGTATCAGGTACTACATTCACCTAATTTAGCTGATCAACAAAAAGTAAACAATTATTATAAGTTACAATATACATTTATTTATTTGTGAGAGTGAAATCGATTATATTAAAAATTTTAGCTATTTGTATTCTCCAGAAGAGAGAAAAAACTTCAAAATGAATACAAATAGTTGATATATATATAGACTGATTGGTTGCTCATTACATTACTATATGATCCTTATTATTTTCACTGTAATTAATAAACCTCGTGAATATTTTGGTTAAAGGCTTAAATTGAGACTGATATATATATATATATATATATATATTGAACGATGTGCGAATGTATATCAACTCCTATACATTAGGGTAAGATACTAATTATTATTATTTTTTATTTTTTTTAATCTTTTAAGTGTAAATCCCAACCAAACCCAACCTGTGGCCATCCCGAATTGCAGTGTACAAACAACAGCGTACGACATTCCTCATCACAGTCGCTCTACTTCTTTCTTGTGGACCCATTATTTTCTGGGGAATCTGGGCCTGGGCTCAACTTTTTAAAAAAATAAGAATTCAGTACATGGCCTGTTCCGACCAGCTTATTCAACCGTACTCATGGACATGTTAAAGCACCCACTGGCCCAAAGCCTATTTTTTCAGAGAACTGGTACTTTTTTGCAAAGCTTATCCCAATACTTGTTTTTTTCCAAAGCTTATCCACATAGACTTTTGTCTTTTGAACACTCAACTCATTAACCAAGAAGCATTTTAATACAACGAAATTGACCTTAAATAATGTGCATATAATAATATTATGCTCATACAACAAAACAAATCAAATGCATTGGTTAATTACTACGAATATTGTTGGTCAACTGTTTTCTTTCTCCCAAGAAATTGTAACATCAATTGCTTTGTTTGAGGCGTTTCATAATTGAAATGAACTAGTTAGGCCTCCAAGCTTGAACCTTCCGTAGCATCAAACGGGTACTCTTCTTCTTGGTATTTCTTAGGCTTGTCAAGAGTGGCACTAGGCACGTGACAGCAAGTCCTGTAACCTTTCCAGAGACATTGTGTCCATGTAACGGCCAATACACCAATAATATGCTTAAAGGGTACCCTAGCCCTGCTCTATAAATCCAGTCTAGGAGAAAAAACTATTATCCCTCATCATGTTGCTCACATGCAAGCCCAGTTGTGTCCCTCGCTAACGTCAATGGACCCGCGCTATATGATGGGGACCATCACAAACAATCTTGTTTACCATAACTTAAGGCCCTACCTAGAGTGGCTACGTATTTATAACATGTGACTGTATTTTCCTACTAAAGGCAGTGGACTTGCCAGGGTCACAAGACTTGCGGATGTATTAACTAACTCACATGAGAAACATACTACGTAAGATTTGATCATTGTTTCTTAATGATTGAACTCCTTTTTTGTTTCTTTTAATACCTTCACATAATTGAGTTTGCAAGTACCTATATGCAAGGAATTAGGGTAAGTGGAATTGGGTTAGGGTCTGCAAGTAATGAGGAGAGACAAGCTTGCAAAAGATCTGTGAAATTTGAACAAACCCATAAGAAAGGCATTACTTATGTTGCCCTGGCTCAGTAAACAAAAGAAACTTAATGCGGCTTCAAAAGCTCATGTTGGACCTTAGACGGAAGGACCTTTGCCCTACAAACAAATCTTTATTGGGACTTTGATTTTTCAATCCCTCACTTGGCATTAGAAGTTTCGGCTTTTTGGAAGATTGACCTATATTAAGATATAGACAAGCAGCCGCACCAATATTGGTTGCATTGGAACTTTGATATAAATATAAAACCAAAATAATATTCAATTAGCATCCTCAAAAACTTAATTTAATTGAGACTATTGAGGAATCAACGTGACAGTTCATATCTTATCTCTGTCTATTGTTTAATTATATGTACACATATTTGGTTCAACAATTCCAAGCCATTCACACAATCATTTTCCTTTAGGAGGAGGAAACCTGCACTTTGATTAATGAAATACTAACATTATATTGTCGGATGATTAATAGTCCTTGATGGTGGATACAAACAACATTTCATTATTGATTGATGGTTTATGATAACTATAGTTTACATATGAAAATCGTGATTTGCATTAACATAATTTCAAGTAACAAACCCATTAATAAAGTTAGTTTTGGCTCCGTAAAAGGAAAAAATAAAAGAGAAAGGAATTCATTTCCGAAAGCATCGAGGATTGTGGCATTACATAATGGCAAAGTCCAAAATTTAAGAAATTTGAATGGAGGGGCTCATGTCATGATGGGCACTCGAGGGTCACTTCAGCGTAGCAAGCTCGATGACAAAAGAAATTTGTGCATAAATGCATATATAGCAGAAGGGGGGGGCAAAGAAAGAACAAGAGAGAGTAAATAAAGGGCGGGGTCAACCACAGCAAAGAATGCACAAGGCTCGAGAGTGAAAGACAAGAGGGACACAATTATTGAGACTCTCCCATACTTATCTCTCTCTCTCTCTCTCTGCGAAATCTTTTCTTTTTTTTATTTTATTTTCAGTTATATCACCAATTAATTTTGGTTTGAAACTAACATTACTTTGTTTCGCATCAAATGACTTCTGTCAAGGGAAAAAAATATTTTATGAGTAAGACATTTTTTTATATATTTAAAATATATTATAAAAATCTTAATTATCTTTTAATGAATAAGTTTATAATAAAATTTAAATTATAAATATCTTATATTTGTATTATTTATTATTTAATATAAAAATATATATTAAAAATAAAAAATTTAATAAATACTACTTATTTTCGATGATTATCACTAATTGATAATGATCTGTAATGAATATTGACAATAAAAAATAATTAATAATAATAATTAGTTATGTTTATGCACTCGTTCTTCTAATTTTGATAGGTCTTTTTTTTATTTATCTAAAAAATTAGGTCATTTTTTTTAGTTGTTAGTTTAATGATTAAAGATCTAAAATATCTTCATTAATTAACATAAGTATTAACACCTATAATTAATTTTCATTTTCTTAATTTTTAAATTTCATATTACTTTCTTTGTTTCTTAATAGATGTCATTTAAGGTTTTTGCATATATATTAAAAAATATATTTAATAAGTGTTATTACATATAAAAAATATTATATTATCCTCAATTAATTATTTTTATAAATTATTGTACACTTTAAAAAAATAATTATTATGAAAGAGATAAATAATAGAGTTAAAAAAATTAATTAATATTCATTGATAATTGTAAAATATCAAGTATTATAAAACAAAAATTTATTTCTAAAATGACATTTATTTTGGAATGAAAAGAGTAGTATATTTTTTTTTGCGTTCTAATGCAAAATTTCTTTTATTTGAATTTCAAAATTATCATTTTCATTATTGCTTCTCTCTAAGTTGACAATACCATATTTAAATTATTGTGCACTGTCATTAAACAAGTTTACTAAGGATATTTTAGTGAGAAAATGGTTGAAAATAATGATATTAGTTAAAAAACTGAATTTCTTAAATTTTGTGCAAATTGAAAATGACCTATCAAAGTTAGACGGATGAAATAATTTGTTTTTCATTTAGATGAGTTTGCCAAAGTCTAAAAAATGAATTATTGTTTTCAATTTGAAAAATCGTTTTCTTGAAAAATAACTTAATTTGTCCTTTAACCCAAAAAAATATTTTTCATCGTTCAGTTTTTCTTGATCCATCAAACAGAAAAAAAAAAAGTGAAAAATATTATATTGTAATTTTTTTTCTGCAAAACAAATAGAGCCTAAGAATAAAATTTATATAAATTCAAGTTTTAATTAATAAAATATCTTAACAACTAAATTAATGAAATTTAATAAAATTAAAAATATTAGCACAATTTTAATCCAATATTATTACGTGTTAGAATAGATAGAGTCTACAATAAATATATTATGGATAAAGTTTGAAGTGTTCTAATCGCAGACAAATTGAGGAAAAAGAGATAGAAGTAATTGGGGCATATAAGTCATAGGTTTTAAACGCACAAGTTAGAAAAGGAAAGCATATTGGGGTAGACAAAAGCAAGAAAAAAAGTGATAGACCTAAATTTATATGGAGAATTTTTCTTTTTTTTTTGAAAATGTGCCTCAAAATCACTTTAGATGGAAAAAACGAATGTATATAGTCAACTTCAATTAATTTATGATTAAAGTTTAGTTGAGTATAAGTTGAAATTACGAATTTTTAATTTTGATAAAGGCTTAATGGATTAAAAAATAAAAGTAAAAAAGACAAAAAGCTAATAAAAAAAAGGATTTTACTTTAGCCTTGAATTAGTAGTTTGTTACTTTCACTAAAATTGAGAAGGTAGCTGTGTTATATCTATGCTAATTATACATTACTATCACCATTTGTTTTTTGTTTTGGCCAATCATTATAATATGGATCCATCCAAAGCTCATTTCTCATGCGTTAACTTTTCATTTTGTTTTGTATTTGCCTTGATGTTTTCTTTTTGTTGTCCGTTGTTTTTAGGGCAAAAGCTGAGTTGCTCGAGAAGTCCCGCGATCCCCCTACGTATGCTTACTAAAATAAAGGATGATCAAAGCTACTATGTGTATCCAATGCATGACTTCATCTGCGCTTTCAAGTGGCTGTTCGGCACTTGATCAATCATCTAGTGATACACTTTCTCCACTGTCTCGTCAACCCATCCTATCATCTGCTTGTTTCAATTATTTACACTATTTTTAGAGTTTTTTACACTCTTTTATAAAAGTATAAATGGTTAAAATTTTCAATAAAATTAATTTGCACTCATTTTGAAACTCTTTACATTTTTTTAAAAAGTGTAAGAAGCTTAAGAGGCATGAAAATAGTTAAAACCCAACTCTACTCTTAATAAAGTCTTATTAATCAAATTTCACTATTAAATTTGACTATTCTATAGCATGTGCTGATATAGAATTCACAATCATCGTACCTTGAAACATGAATATTGATTTTATTGGAACAAAAGTTCAATTTACACGCTTATAGTGTAATCAAGTAGCCGTCGGTAGACTCCTTTAGCCACTACAAGTCATAAAGACAGCTTACCTCCTTGCCTGCGATTAACAAAACAAATCAAATTCACTGGTGAGTCAACACTAACAAACCTTTCTTTGCCTCGGGCCCCTAATTACCACTATTTCAAAATTTACTAGCAGATGGGTGGAGCCGGGAGTCATTCGTACCCATTAAAATTGAATTATATTATGGAAATCCAATTATTAGCGGCTGCGAATGATCTTCGGTTCACGTGATTCTACTACGAATAAAATAATTAGACATTGCCATTCATTTTATCGTATACATTAGTCATTTTCTTCTAGTAAACGGCAGATTTTGTGGTGGTGATAAGTCCACACCCATTTCATTGCCTTCTTTATACACAATTCCTCAAAATCGTTGTCAACCTGTATCTATCAAAATATACGTATCCACACACGTGATTGATATTGTCAAGCATTTCTTCTTCTTCTTCTTCTTCACACATTGCTTTTTATAATTACATTATTTTTTGAAAAATTATTTTTAAGAATTTCGATCATAAATTTTATAATCAATTAATCATAATCCATATAACTTGGTAGCCATATAGTGCTTCAATAAGTTGAATGACTTACTAGTAAAAGCTAATTTGACAGGATGAGCAGTTCTTTAATTTTGTATTTAACAATAAATGGTAGACTTCCATACAACAGGACAAAAAATACCAGTTGCTGTACTTGAAAATAATCGTAGTTGCTTTTAGTTAGATGAAGCTAAAGGATCCATGATTCTCTAGCCGCTAGACTCCAATTATTACTTCACTTTTTTCATAAAGCACTTATTGTGGGCTAAATTATCGAGTTGGAACCTTTTGATTTTAGGTCTTACAAAAGATTCTCACTGCTCTTCATTTTTAATTCCAAAAATCGCAACAACATTGTTTTTTTTTTTTCCCTCTCTAAGTTATTGTTTACATCAGGAGACATAATTATATAGCTATGGGAAAAAAAAAAATTATTCTCTTTTTCATTTTGGATCGGTGATAAAAATTATAAAAATATCAACTTAATGTACAAATTATTATCTAATTACAGGTTAGTCATAGAATACAAAAATTATCAAAATTATATATATATATATATATATATATATATATATATATATATATATATATATATTTTTGCCGCTATAGATATGTATATAATATTTTCTTGCTACTAGCCAAATTCTACAGCATCTTTAAAATAAAAATATTTATTTTTAGAATAAAAATAAAAATAATATGCAATGTTTTCTCTTTTTATTTTTAGTAAGTTATGTACATAACAATAATTATATGAACCTCAACACATTAATAGAAATTTTAATTCAACGTACAATAAAAAAAAGTTAGAGAGAAACAAAATTTTTAGAATTTATATTTGATATCAGACTAAACTTCATATGTGAATAATTAAAAATCGTGACTCAAACAAACAAAAAAAAGTAAGAATTTAAGGATTTGATTCTTTAATAGAAATATTGATACAAGCAAGGAACCTTATTATGAACTTTTAATGCAAATGGTTTTAATATCAATAAAAACAAAATCTATTGACGTGACCAATATGAAGCTCTATCAATTACTAGAATTAATGATACAACAAGATAGTTTCAACAAACTTAAAATATTCAAAATAATGAAAAGAAAGCTTTCAAATCAAAAATCACTAGTATAGAATAATCAAAATAGTTTGGAATTAAGAAATGAACCAATAAACCAACAGTTTGCCATAACACAACTTCAACATCAACAACATTAAAAGCTTATTAAGGCAATCTTAATCTAGGAAGCTTGATAACGAAAATGAAATGGTTTGTATTAACTAAATCCAATCCTCAGAAATAATAAATAATTTTGGTTATTTGGTGTTAAAACTCCTCAGTCTCCTTTAATTGAGATATTTATGTTGCTGTTATGTTAAGAAAGAAATATAAATTTCTCAAATATTCATGGAGTCAGGCATATCATATTTTAGAACTTCTTATGAGATTAATCCTTTTTATTCCTTCGTTCTTCTACTGTGTTTGTCCTTTTTTCGTCGTACTTAGAACATTATTCTTACACTACTTCAAGGTACTAATTTATTCTCGGTGATGGCTTCCATCATCTGGACGCTGGCTTTTAAAGTAAACAGTCAGGAGCTAGCCAAATCAAATCAATGTGACAGAGATAAGAGTTAACCTAAAATTTATTAGGAAAAAATATGAAAAAAAAAAACTCCGTGATTTAGTTTTTTTTTTTCTGATTTGAGTCTTGAAATTTAGTTTTTATTAAAATAATATTCTATAATATATGTCATTAGTCGTATAAGTGGTAAAATATATAATATATTATAAAACACTAAATAATGATATGGTACAGTATGTGAATAGACGAGACCCATTTTAATATATTGATTAACATGTCATTAATTATCATTTATTATGAGATTTTAGTTTGTATCAATGTATTACTTTATGTTATTTGTTATTAAGAATAAGCAATAAATCATCAAGTATCATTTATAATATTGATGTGGTAGGTTAATATAATTTTTATAAAAATAAAATGATGTTTAAAAATAATGAATTTTTACCCATAACTTTAAATTTTTTGAAAATTAACTAATCTATAACTTTAAAATTTTTGAAAATTAACTAAAAGATAAAATAACTATTAAAATTAAGCATAAAAAAGAATAGCTTAAAATGTAATTTTATTATTTTTTTAAAAAATATTTTTTTAATTGATAATATATTAACATATTGATCCAAATGATTTTGATATATTTAATTATCGTTAAAAAAAACTTGATAATAATGATGATTTATAATATAGTGTTATTTGATTTTTTAGATTATTAATTTAATTAATTAATTTGATTTATAATTTTTTTTATTTTATTGAATGAGTGAGATATACTTTTAACATGTATATAAAAATATAATTTAAAATGCTATATCATCAAATCAACATGTTAACATTATACACGGTGCTAATGATTTATCATTCATTTAATTAATGATATGGCACAAATTAAAAATTCAGGACCAAAATTACATAATATTTTTCTATATTTTCATTTTTTAATATGTGAAGTATTAATTGATGTGTAAAGATAGATCTTATTAATTGATATGTTACACTATATTATTACGTTACATCAACATTTTAGACAATATTATATATTTTCTCATTATATGATTAATGATATATATCATATAGTACCATTCGATGTAACTGAGTTACAAATAAAAAAAAGTAAAATCATAAGTTATTTTTTAATTATTTATTATTAATTGATCATATATTTTTACTTCTGACCAATGAACACATATATGTCGCATATCTATTGTTGAAATATATTTGATATTTATGCTATGGTATTTAGGTCTCATCAATGGTGAAGTATGTTTTTCATTTAAAGAATATTTTTTTTATGGATTTAAGAATTAACTTTTTTATTTTTAATCCCCACTATTTCTCCTCTTTATTATTTTTTAATCTTTTGTATTATATGTAATTTTATATAAGTTATGCAAATAAGTTGTGCATATATTAGGATTTTCTTTTTTTAGAATAGTCCTACTGCAAATAAGCTTCTTATTATTAAATGAAAAATATAACATTTTATTTTTATTAAAATTAATTCAAATTAATATTCAAATTAATCATGAAATAAAAATTTTCTTTTATATATTCAAATGTTTTTCCATCTGTATTTTTATATATATATAGTATAAATAAATAAAAGTGGCAAACAATTGACATCTTATTCTGTAATTATTTTGAAGTATGCTCTAGCTACAAAAATTAAGAGATTTTCATTCAATAATATTTTATTTATCCAGAATTGATGAAATTATTAAGGTACCATGAAATTTTGAAAAATGAAAATCTCTCAATCATAGAAGAACCAAGTGGAAGGTTTGGCATTTGAAAATCATACAATATTGATCAAATAACCTATTAAGGTGGAATGGTTAAATTATCAGGGTCACGGTATAACTCAAATTTGTTAAAGAACCCAATAGATAGACTAATTTATGTCGCTAGCAAACCTTATCAGGCAGATAATAGAGTAGATCAAACATTCATCCTATACCCTTGGCATATATTAAAGTTAACAACTGAAATGAAAAAAAAAAAAAAGTAAGGAAAAATATTTAGAATAAAGGGTCAATTTGCCTTCTATTATTTTTTAAAAAAATCATTCAAATCTAAATTAATTTTTTAATTCAATTTAACTCTGATTTTATTTTCAATTATTTTAATTAGTCTCCTAAGGTGATTAGTTAGGGAACGTGTGAAACATACGGTCAAAACTAAACAAAAAATTTAAAATTAAAACTTGCAACAGTAACAATAATTTAAATCCCTAATCTCCAATTCTTTTTCTTTAAGGATTTTAATCCCTAGTTTTGAAGCTCCACATTTTTTTTTCTATCGCATCTTATTGGTAGAATAATATGCCAAATTCATCCATTTTTTCTCACCTGTATTCATTTATGTGATTTCCTTCAATTTTTTTGCTTGGTTATTAAAAAATTATTAGTTATTATGTGTTGCCGGGTTGGGTATTTCAGTGATCAAAGTTAGACGATTAGTTCCCCATGTTTGAGTGCGGCCATGAAAAGAATGACAGGTGAAGTGTTCGTCGTTCTAATGTTTGAGTCTTAATTTTAATTTTTTTTTTTTTGCTGGTATAGGTATGGAAATGTTTCTATTATAGGTATGGGAATAGGGGAAAAAAACTCAAGTTTTTATTTGATAAGAACATGGAGATGATAATGAGTGAAAAATAAAATGAAACTGGCTATGGTGATGAATCACTGATGATGATTGATGATTGTTCCATTGAAATATTTTTTGGTTTGTTTAGTCAACCAGAATCCAGAAGCTATTTTCAAAATTTGAAGTGTGGACGACAATCATGCTATGCTCAAGGCTTTTAATATCTACATAGATCATTGATGAGTATTTTTTTTTTTTTTTCAACTTTTGATTCTTCTATTGGTGATGGTTTAGTTTAGGTATTAACATGAGATCTTGAATTTAATATCAATTGATTCCAAACTAAATTCTTGAGTTGTTTTTCTCTCTTGTTCTTTTGCAGATAGAGAAAACGAGAGTTTGGTACAAAATATTTTTAACTTAATTATTAAAAAAGTTTTTTTTTTTTTGTTTACATCAAACACTTAGACTCAAATGTCACTAGATTTAAATCACTCTTTTAAAAAGGTTTGAAAGTAAATTAATTTTTATCCATTTGAGAGGAATTGGAAAAGTTAAAAGAAATAAAAAAAGATTAAAAGAAACAAAAAAGAAAAACTATCTATAAATTGATTTTTTATCCCTTCTCGCATCTCTTTTTTTTTTTTTAAAGAATTTTCTTGCATATCAAGTTAGAATTTTAGTTACAAGGTTTGAGATTTTTTTTTTTTTTCGGATTAGGTTTGAGAAGTTAAAAAGGGGTAAATCTTACTCTTTCTAGGTCTTCACCCTCAAAATAAAACTATCTACAAAATAAAAATGATTAAATATCAGTCTTTCACATATAATTCTCTCTCTTTAGCCCCTCATTCAAACAGAATCTTAATGAGAGCAAATTTATTCCATCAATTAATTATAATAAATACACAATTCACTATACTGATAAAAAGGAGAAGTCAAATCTATCACTTCTATATATATATATATATATATATATATATACACACACCTATTATGTTTGATTGAATTATTTAATAGTAATATGAAATAATACATACATATTATATAATATCTTAGAAAAACAATAATATTTAAGCTGCATTTATTTTCATGAAAAATATATTTGCAAAAATTATTTTATATATTTTTTAATGTTTGGCACTTTTGAAAAGTTAATCAACAAAAATTTTGTTACTAATAAAAATTTAAATTATTTTTAAGAAAAATAATTTTTATTTTCAAAAGAGAATATAATTTTTAGATTTCAATAAATTCATCAAATAAAAAATAAATTATATAAATACATATATTTTATTACACTTTTTTTCACTAGTCATCGTTGACCAATAACACTTATTCCTAGTCATTGATTACAAAAATTAATGAAACTCAAAAGTATTTTATTTTTAATATGTTTGTTTTGTATTGAAAATAATATAAATATAAAATATTCATTATCTAGATTTTATTATAATTCATAAATATATATAAAATTTAAAAACATAAATTGTATATAATATTTAGAAATTAAAAATGCAATTTAAGATCCTCATACATTTGCAATAAAATGAAATTAGACAGCTTAAAAAATTAACTTTAGATGAAACTAGAATGTTTGTGTGGAGTGAAAATTTCAAAAGTATTTGATATAATTGGTAGGTAAGATTAATATTTGATTGATACTTATCGGTTGATAAAATAATGTTTATTAAAAATCTAAAACAGTAGCTGATAGTTAATTAATGCATCAATTAACTGCAGCTTGAATCATTTTTTATTTGAAGTTGTTTTATAACCTTAGGTATTAATAGTTAATAAAAGATAAAAAATATTTTTTTAGATTTTTTATCTTTATTTTAAATATTTGTATAAAATAATTTATTTTAAATTATTATACATAAAATTTTATAAAAAATTATATAGAGGATATTTTAATTACTAAAAATGTATTAACATATATAATAATTAACATTAATTAAAATACTTCCTCTATTCTAAATTTTCACTCAACTTTATTTTTACACACATATTAATAAAATGTAGATAATATAGTTAAAATAATTGGTTTTATATCATTTTTCTAAATATACCCTCACATTTACATTAAAATAAATAGTAATTAATATTCTTGAAATTATTAATTTTTTAATGTAAAATTAAAATAATTAATATTGCAAAGTTGACTAATATAAAACAAACAAATGGATTTAGCAAATCAAAAATTTTAATTTTCTATTAGCAAATATTTATTTTGAAAATACGCTCTAGGCAATTATAATCTATTGAAGTTTACCATCAAAAAATTAATTTTATTTAATTTTCTAACAAGTGCATTAAATATTTGATTTTATAATTTTTTTATAATAATGTATTAAATAGAAGTGCAATGGATAATTAGTAAATTAATTAGAGTCTAAAAAAAGAAAGTGACTTTTATTTTGGGAGGGACGGAAAAGAAATTTGGACTAAAAATTTAAAATAAAAAGAGTAATTATTAAAATTTTATAAATATAAAATAATAATTATAATATCTTAAAATTTGAAATAACATATTATAAAAATACATAAAAACATATTATTTATTTATTTTAATATATAAAATATTAAAATTATACTCTTATTAATTATTTAATAAATTAATAACTATAATTAAATAAAATTTACTAAATATTTAACATTAAATTGCTATTAACTACAGATACCATTAATTGTTATCAGCTATTTCGTATGTGAAAAGGGTAGCAAATGGGCGGCGGAAGAGACGTTGTAGGCCACGCCATTCCCCATTACCACATTGAATCTTATTTATTTTTTCTATACTCCGTTTATTTTGGGAGAAAAAATATTTTATTATTTTTTTCTTTTTATATATTTTAAAATTTGATTAATCAAAAGTATTTTTATTTAAAAAAAGCATTTAAAAAATAACTTTTTATTTTAAAAGTAAAAATATTTTTAAATTTTAATAAATTTATGTAAATTATATAAATATATATTTATTGTCATTAATTATTTTTTACTATTAATACTTATTATTAATTATCTTCGATTGATAATAGCTATCAATGACAAATGAAATTAATAAAAAAATTATTTTTAATATATTTTTATCTCAAATAATAAATATTATAAATATAAAATAATTATAATTTAAATTTTATCATAATCTCATATTCTAAAATACCTTTAAAAAGTGTTTTTTAAAAAATATTTTATTCAAATAAATTATTTTCGTTACAGAAACCGATTCCGCTTCCAAATGAAAGGTGTTGACCAACAAATAATGCGCGAGATTTCCGAATTGGTATTCTTATTCACCATAAACAAAATAATTTGTGAGGCTTCGAGAGTCAATCAGAAAATGATTAACCAAAGAATTTTGAGTGGAATACGAGGCATCATCGACAATCCAATTTTTTTTTAAAAAAAATCCAATTCAATTACCTTAAAATTACTAAATAATAATAAAACATACGCCCCCTAGAATTAAACCATGAAATCGCTAGGAAAACTAAATCGAATAGTAGCCAGTCCCATTACCGTACGACGTTAGGACCGTTGGATTAAGAAAGGGAACATAAAAAACAGAAAATATTTTATAGTGAGAGGCGCGTCTGGGATAGAAAATAAGAAGTGAAGTGCTGTCACGCAAATAGAGAGAGGTAAGATTAATAAAAATAGAGGGAAGGAAGATCCATCTTAATTACAGGAGGAAGGAGGGGGTCAGAATAAAGCGGGTTTTCCGGTGCAAGGACGAATAAGGAAGGAAAAGCTGATGCTTTGCCACGTGTGGACAATATACACCGTCGGATTTTAGTGGAACGGCTAGGATTCAAGACAGCTTTGATTATATTCATTGAAGCTGGAAGAGAACTGTAGAGAAGTGGCGAGAGAGAGAGAGTTACAAGCTCCTTTTTCTTCTCATTCTGTTTTTTTTTTAAAAAAAATTAATATCGGTTTCCTTCTGCTAAGTAAGAAAGTAATTGATGAGAGAGAAGGGACGAAAGTTAGTTTGTCTTAAATGAGGGGGGAGTGAGTGAAGAGTTGAGGGGGGTGCAGTTACTCTGGCGGCGTTGCAGAGGTCTAATTCCGTGCCATTATTGCTTTAAACGACGAACGAGAAGTGGAGAGAGCTGCCTCTCTCTTACAACTCAAGAAATCAACAACAACAAATACCCCATCTTCCATTCTCGTTCAAAATTTTTTCTCTTTATGATTTACCTTAAAAGCTGCAAAGAAGAGAAAAAAACCCAGACAGCAAGATTCACATAATTAGATAGTCAGAATTCACCAGAAGAGGATCCCTACAATCACTTAAATTCTATCTTAAAATCTCAGCCACCAAATTTCCAACTCCCAAGTAATTGAAAGCTCTGTTGATCTTGCGAATTTCAATAGCAAGTTGAGTTTTTGCTATGGATATTTGGTCTAAACTGGGGTTGGTTTCAGCTTCTGGGTGCAAGAAATGGCAGGGTGGTTCTATTTAGGTGGAAGAGAAGGACCAACAAGTAAGCAAGAAGAAGAGAAAGATCCAGATAATAACAACAGCAGTAACCTGTTTTTGTACAGATCAACGAACGAGGAGATCTACAGCAAAGGGTTTGAGATATGGCCGCAGTATTACCAACAACACCACCAAAACCTGAACAGTTACTCGTCATTTGGAGTGGGTCCTAGTCGCAGAAGTTTCTCTGATGAGTCATCAAGATCAGGGTTTACGGTGATGAGACAAAGTGGACTTGGAGGAGTAGGAGGAGGAATGAATTGTCAAGATTGTGGAAATCAAGCTAAAAAAGACTGTGCGCACTCGAGATGTAGAACTTGTTGTAAAAGCCGGGGGTTTCAGTGCCAAACACACGTCAAGAGCACTTGGGTCCCTGCGGCTAAAAGGCGAGAGAGGCAACATCAGCTAGTTTTGCAACAACAAAATCAAGAACAACAACAGCAACAGTTTCGAGAAGAGAATCCTAAAAGGCAAAGAGAGAATCAAGGTGCTGGTGGTGGTGCGTCTTCCTCTCTTGCTTGCACTCGTTTAGCTACTACCACGTCAGGTAAAGTTATAGGTTGCACAATACAAACAAAACAAAAATACTACTACAAAACAACATTGATTTCTTTTTTCTCTTTTTCGCACCTATTACGACTGCCTGAAAAATCTTTGAAACGTCTAACAAAAGAATTTTTCAAGAAACTGTAACATGGCAGAGAAAGTTGGTGTTGCGTGGCATATAAATGATGAGATCTTGAAGAATTTCCAGTACGTTCAGTTCTTAGTATGACCCAGCAAAAGACCGTATCATTTGCGTGTTTTAATTAGCTTATGTAGCATCAAATCCACCTCCTTGTCCATAGTCAGCCACCCACCACATGCTTTTCTTTTCTCTCTCTTTTCCATCGTTCTTTTTTCCATTCTACCACTGTTTGTTAGTAAACCTGACGAAAAGAACTGGTAGGAACATCATTTCTTTTCCTTTTGCTTGTCATAATAGCTCTTTTTCATATTTTCTTGATTCGCACTGACTCTCTTCAATTCTTGAGACATAATTAGGGTTGGAATTAGCACATTTTCCACCAGAAGTGAATTCCCCAGCAGTGTTTCGCTGCGTTAAAGTAAGCCAAATGGACGAGGCAGATGAGCAGTATGCATATCAAACGGCTGTGAATATTGGAGGCCATGTGTTCAAGGGAATTCTGTACGATCAAGGCACCGATGGGCGTTACACTAGTGGGGGAGAGAGCTCATCAGGCGGAGCAGCCCAGCAGCTCAATCTCATAACAGCGGCAACTGGCACAACAGCAGCTGCTAGCAACCCAGCTGCCGGTGGAGCATTGCTCGACCCCTCTCTATATCCTGCTCCGCTAAACGCTTTTATTGCTGGTACGCCATTCTTCCCACCACCAAGGTCTTAATTAGAACTATCTAATTAAGCTCTAGGGTATTTTACATTATTCTTAACAAAAAACAAAACCCTTCTTTTGTCAACATTTAGTCCTATATTGTTGTTATTGTGGTCCCTTGTAGTAGTTTAACATAAACCCAATGAAGTAGAAGAGATATGGAAGCTTAGGAATTTGAAATGAAAATGTGGGTGTTGGATTTTTTTTTTTCTTTTTTCGAATTTCAATTCAGATTTTCATGGGTTTTCATTATACATCTGTTTTGGTCTTATCGATGCATACTGTTTTCGTTTTGAGTGTAGTTGTTGAGTATGTGGATGCGTGCTGTATGCTTTCTTCTTCCTTTTTTTTCCGGAATTTTTAGGAGGAAAAACTAAAAATAAAGGAAATTTCTTTTGTATTACTTTATTTTTTTTTCTTTTACTGTTGATAATGAAGGAAAATCCTTGCCTTTGCTTTCTGATTGGTGTTGAACTCGAAGCCGTTTTTTCCCGTTTATCAGTTTGCTTGCCGGCTTAAAATGGGAAGAAATAGGTTTCGTGTTTCATTAAGCAAATAATTTAAAACCTTTTTTGTATTAGTAAAAGAAGAGGAGGAAGAGCATGGCCACCTTAGAAACTCTTGTTCGTTTACACGTGCTAAGATTTGGGCATTTTTGGACCCATTCTCAAAGCGAAATAAGGCATACTTAAATTTAGGTAGCCGAATAAACGTGCATGGATGCGACCTTATGGTGAAATGGAAAGTGGCGCTTATTAGCTTAGAATGTTTAATGTTTGATACAAGTATGTGCATGTGATGCATGTTATTTGTAGACTTATTACAATGATATATATTATCTTAAGGTAAAGCTACGTATGGATAAACAGGATTATTGTTTGTTCTCATAGATTGCTAGATTTGGTGCGTAGGAAAAAAACAGAAAGGTTTCGAAATTTCCCTACTTCTCTGTAACATCTGACTCATGACATGTGAGCTCATTACACAACATATAACGAGATTATGCTCCCTTTCCTGAATAAAATATATATGCTGTATATTTATTCCATTTCTTCTTCCATCATATATGGGATCCAAGAATTTTGAGATGATCCAATCTATGTTAGTGCTCTTACTCCGTTTAAATAAATAGGAATAAAATTACATAAGTTTCTCTTCATTCCAGCTGCCTATACATGTATTTCATGTATGTATCCTTAAATGATTATGTTTTGATGAGAAAAAAATAAAATCATTCTCGCCAGACGAATGCAGTCCGATTCAGCTCCTAGCAAATGCATGGCTTTCTGCCTTGTACGAAAGGATTGCAAATTCTACAAAAAAAAAAAAAAAGCAAATTAACTTAAATTAGTTTCTCAAAAACTTTTTTTTGTATGCTTTGAAATTAGAGATCATTATGTCCAGTTTTGGATGGGATATTTGATAATATCCAGAATTAAAATCAGTACTTATAAATTTCAATTTGGTTTTGATTTGAATATTTGTAGATTTCGGTCTAGTTAACTTGAGTTTCAAATATATTCAATTTGATTTAGTTCAATTTAGTACAATTCAATTGTTTGAAAAAAATCAGATAAAATATATTAAAGTAAATTTAAATTTTGTAATTATTATATGTAGTATATTAATGTATGTATGACTTGTATATCATGTATGACTTGTATATCACGTATTAAAAATTAATAATATATATATATTATAATTATTGAGAGTGGTTCAGTTTCATTATCAATTCAGGTAAAAAAAATTATTCAGAACTTGAACTAAAATATATTATTCATTTTTTGGTTGGGTTTGGATTTGAATATTTTTTTTTATTTGATTTTTGATTCAGTTTATGCTGAATTTGTGTGCTCACTCCTACTTGAAATTAGTATCATTACAAAAAAAAAAAGAAAGAAAAATGAACTAGACTAGCAAATCATAGTGCTTAAATTGAGAATTTAAAAATTGAAAGACAATTCAAACCATTAATTGCTTTCCCTTTTTATTTATAAATTTTCTATTTTATCCAAAACAAAATATAAATGCAGTTTTTTGGAGTGAAAATGTGTGTTTTTTTTTATTTTATTATGCATAATCGGCACTTTGTCAAGTGTTATGGATCAAAGCTTGTTTCCGTAACTGATTTTTTATTTTTTAAGTACAATCAAATTATTATTTTTTAGATTGACAATTAAATTAATTTCACTCACAATTTAAGACACAAAATCCGTGACTATTAGGCTATTATATGGTTCAGTAGATGTTTGGGTAGGAGATCAAGAATTCAATTCTTGATAATTTCATTTCACAAAATATTTTTAATATTATAATGAACAATGATAATAAGGCTCATTCAATAGTTATTTACTTATTTTGTTACAAAAGATAAATTCAATTATTATTAAGATTTTATTGATAAAATTTTATGATGCTAAATATTATTAAAATAAATTTCAATCATTCAAGTCAGATTGTAAAATGTGAATTATTTAAATATGATCGTTTCATTCATAACAGCTACCGAAAGTGCATGGCCTCCTGTATCCATGCCTGTGTCCAGGACGTGGTGCCTGAAAACCAGTTGTCCACGTTGATTGGATAATCATCCATTAGAATGTAAAGACCATCTGGAGTCGTCTTTATATTGAAAAACAGAAAGGATAAAAAATTGTGTCTCTTTGCATTGATCAGTTCTAAAAATTCTCTCTCCTCTATTAATTGTCCTTAGTGTTACTATCCGTTATCTCAGAATTTGAAGCATGAGATCGGTGAAGATTATTCATATTTGCACTGAGAAATTTGTAGTGTAATTCCGCTCCGATTGTAACTGATTATGTGCACTTCAATTCTTTTCTGCATTATTTGACAAATTTATATATAGGGTTGCAAACAAATCAAATTGAATTTGAGCTAATCTAAATTTAGCTTATTTATTAAAGGAGTCTAATCTAAATTTGCATTTAATTTAGTAAATGAGTGGAGATGAACCAAGCTGAATTCGTATGTGGTTTGCCGCCTAATCAAGTGTAAGTCTTTTATTAATGATGCGAAATTGTAACTAAAATGTTTTATAAAGTTACTAATATTATAATACTTGTTTTATATATTTTAATATTTCATGTAATTTTTATTCCTCTTTAATCATTTATATAATGAAATATATCATTTTAAGTGTTATAGGTATATATTATAGGAATTGGAAAATATTTGAGTTTAATAAATTGTTGATAGGCATAAATTTAAATGAAGAGTGTACTCTTAGTCAAGTTTAATAATTTATTTAAATGAAGAGTGTCCTTTCTAAATTATTTATTCTTAAAGATAATCCAACTTGAGTAAGTCATTACTGAGCTGAATCATTGAATCATTTAGAAAGGACTTGATTCATTTGAAGCACTATTTATATGATTGGGAATCGTTGTTCAACTGACACTTTTTATATAGAGGATTAATATGTTAATAAACATGAATAATTACCATTACCAACATCCGAATGAACTGTATGTGAGAATGTGTCTTATGTGCAATGCTTGTACTTGGACATTCTTATCAATGGTTTTCTTGTAACTATGCTTGGTTCCTTTAATAAGATTTATTCTAGTACAAATGCATGGTTGCAGATGCAATTGTACGATTTGCACTATTTGATGTGTGTACCTAACTTTCCTGGGGGATGATTAATTTGATTGAAATTGACTCAATTTGCATCATTCTATCTCGAGACTCGAATAAAAATCCCATGTTTTAACTGTTGGAATGTTCTTTGAGAGGGTCTGAATACTACTATTGGAACCTGATGAGATTTATTCTATGTTTAATTCAAGATTATAGCTTGGCTCGCATATTGATAATATTCTTTATGAACTTTTTGGATATGATAACGCGTGATTTGACCTTAATTGAATAAAAAGTTAGATTTAAAGTTGTCATCTCAATATATTTTTCCTGCGTCAGTAATCTTGGCTTGATGGTTACAGAAGGTGATTCAGGTTAGAGTTAGAGTTCCCGGTCCCACGCTCATTATACAAAATTCTAGGCTTTAGCTACTTATATATGATTCAATAGGGTGTTGTAAGTTATGTTTCTCCCCTAGTTACGATTGACAACTTGGGCATCTGTGGAGAAAAATGAACATGAAAAGAGGAAATGATGGATATCTAAATTCTAGTAAAGATACAGAAGGGGTAAAAGTCTTGATTGATTTTTACGTGGTATATGAGCACGCTTTGGATTTATGCCAGAAAATCAGGGCCGAAAGAAGAAAAAGAATTATTGAATTGCTCTTGTTCAGTGGTTCGTCAACATCAAATCGACTCTTGGCCGTCTCAAGTTTAGATGCATGTTCAGAGAATGTGGATAACTTGATTCCGTGACTGATGCGACACCTTCTAGTCCTTTTCATGCGATCAACTTAATTATCAATATCAGAAGAATTCTTTACTGTTTTTTGGTTTCTTAGGCCTTTTTACGTAATCAACTTAATTATCAATATCCTTCTCAAAAAAGCTTAATTACCAATATCATAAGATTTGTTTACTGTTTTTTGGTTTTTAACCTTTTAAGAATCAAAATATGACTCCTTCCCACCAAGATATATATCATCGGAGATCCATGATCGAATAGAATACGTGTCTGTTATGAATGATTGCTAGTTAACTTGGTACCATAATTCGTCAATTTAGATAGGAGTAAAGTATTCCATAAGAGGGACAAGAGGAAGGTGGATAATGGTGTTCCATAATCGATCCAGAATAATCTCTTAATTGTTCAAGAATGGTGTCAGATGCAAAAAAGGGATGGGAGTGGGGAAGTTAGAATAGACCTAGCTAAGGAAATTAATCGCTATGTTTCACCAGATAAAACATAGTTTGAGCATTTATAATTTGGATTCAAGTCATGGTGTAGGTCCCAAAACTGTTACCACTAGATTTCTGGAAATTAGTCTGTTTGTTTATGGGAGATTTGCCATGTCTAAACTTTTCATACCCTTCTCAAAAATATAATCGAAAAGTGATATTAAGTTGTATTTATATTCTAACAACTTTGAATTCAAATCTCAAATGGAATCAAATAAATGAAAAAGAAAAAACAAAAACGTTTTGAATTTAATCCATATTGTAATCCTTAATTAATATTTATTTCAGTTTTTCCATATACCTCAAGATCGTTGAGCTCAAGAAGCTCTAGGGTTTAACACACAAATATAGGGTAGTGTAGGTTATAGAATGTTTAGCATGATAAGGCCACAAAGGGCATCCTCAGCTACTTTAGTATTGCAAATGAATCAAGGGTCATTCTTGAATCACTCTAATGATTTATTTAATTTTTTTTATATTTGAGTAAACAATTTGAAGTCTAATTTTCAATTTTTTTTAATAAATAAATTAAATTTGTTATTTTATCTTATCAACAATTCATTAAATTCGATTATTAATATTTTTCATTTATTGTAACAAATACTTATAATATAATGCTTATAATTTTTATTATATAAATAATAAAAAATATTATAATTTTAATGAATTTATACAAATTTAGTTCTAATTTAATACTATTAGAAGTTAAACTTAATTGAACTCGTGATCGTATGTATATTAGTCATGTTTTATTCTGTTCATTTAAGAAATAAATCAAGCATAGAGTCTAAATTTTAAACTTTTTTAATAAATGAATAAGGGTTGAATTGCCCAAACTCGACTCCAGTTAGTTGGATTATAGCCCAAACTATTTATATCTTCTACTTGGCTTAGGCTTTGTTGTTCGTTAATCATAAACTACGCTATACTACTGTGACCCCCCCAGTATCGGCTCGTTTCACAACTCTGGAATCTACACCCAAATTTGCATGCATGGCGTGGCCTTCTATCAATCCCCATATACTATGTTTCAGTTTTTCTTTTCTTCTTTTTTTAAATATCAATAATAACATTGCTGCCTTAAAAATGAAAATATAATTTTCTTTTTATTCATTTGGAAGGCCAAATTAAATTGACATATCTGCCAAAGGCAGAGCAAATTTCCAAAGTTAAATCAAATGGCAGGAGGAGACATATCACAGCGATTATATCGTGTTTTATTATGAAACGGTAATTGAGTGCCCGAGAGCTTAAACCATGGTATTGGAAATACATAAGCCTATTTTCTTAAAAAACAATAATAATAAGATATAGCATTAAACGGCAGGAGACACAGTATTGAGTTTTGTGGTCATAAATAAAACTATAATAAAATCTGTATATTCTCAAAAAAAAAAAAATCTGTATATAATTGTTAATTTTGATCAAACACTATTCAAATTAAAACAAGTTTATTAGAAATCTGAAATTATTTTGAGTGACAACCAAATAAATTTGATTCAAGATTATTCAAATTCAAATAAGTTTTTTAGAACACATAAGGCTTCAAAATAAATAAATAAATAAATAAAGAAAGAGAGAAATTTACTCCACATAACTTGATGACTAAATTTTCTTGGTGGTCACTCATCTCTATACATATAAATAATGCACCATGAAAAACTCCTCATCCATCAAGCAATTTTATCAAATAAAGCAAATAGGCTGTGTGTAAGTATAATTGAATTTGTAAGGTTAAAAGATTTGAGTGATTTTCACCTTTTATACTCTTCAATTTGTTAGTGTATTTTTAGCCCTTCTTCGCTCGCAGATGCAGGCTTGTGGTGTATCATTTAAATTTTGTGTCTTCTCAATTTTATTTATTTGTAATATTAAATTCAAGTAATTTCAATTTTGTTGCAATAAAAAATATTAATTAATCAATAAATTAAAAACTTATTAATTATAAAAAATAACAGCATTCTAAGTATAGTATTTTAAAATATTTTTATATTTTTAACAAGTAAAGTTTATGAATATATTATTATTTCTAGATAATAAATATATTATTATGAGAAGATGATGAAATTGAATATGATATTCTATTCTATAGCCTCTTTTGAGACTGTTAAAAATTAATCCACATCAGAAATATATGAAAATATATAATATTTTAGGTCTAACTATTTAATTCTTTAGTTTCAATCTTTTAGTAATTATTGATCCAAGCTCATTAAATTCAATTTATTCATAAACTTAATCTCTATCAAATTCAAGTTGCCTCTACCTTTCAATTCAACTTATTTCATAATATCTGGTTAGATTTAATTTCAATTACCCGATGTTTTCCAACAATCTAAACTATGTTGTCCTTTCTTTTTTTTAGTATCTGGTTCAATACAATTTTAATCATTTGGTATCCTTCTAGATGAATTTTAATGGTATCATATTGCTGCTATAATCTTAAACTTAAATTTTAGTTCAATTTAATTTCTTTCTAGTATCAAATAAGTCTGGTTTGATTCAATTTCACTCATTTTGTATTTATTTGGATGTCCAGTCTTAGTGATCTAGTCCAGTATTACTGCTATGTTCAAATTTGAGAAAAATTCAACTTTTAAATGGTGAATTAGAAATTTAAAACTTAATTGCTATTTCAAACAAGTATTAGAATACACTAAAATATATGAATATATAATAATTTAGACTTAGTTATCTAATTTATTAGTTGTAATACTTTAGCAATAATTGACTCAAGTTCATTAACTTCAAATTCATAGATTTAACCTCTACCTAATTCAAATTATCTCTACCCTTTCAATTCTTTTTATTTTTCAAACAGGAAATATTTACAATAATAACGATATTGAATATTTTTTTTTCCTTGTAGCATGAGAACATTACACCAAACTACTTGCTATGCTCTACTCGATATCACTAAAAAAAAAAAAACATAGTCGTATATGTATTAGTATATGGGAATAAAAATTTTCTCCATGATGTAGTATTATGTTATAAATTTAGTGAATTATTAATTTAGCATATTGATCTTAAATTGGAAACAACCAAAACTTTTATTAGAAGAAATTATGAATTAATTGAATTTTATTCTATCAAGATTGTATTGTTCATATCTTAAATATAAAATTGAATAATTGACATAGTTAGCTCATCATCTTACAAAACGAGCAACCCTCTAAGTATAGATGAGATGGAGTTACATAATCTGAGTTTAGTTTATTTGCTAAAGGAGTCTCCAAATTAAATTTAAACTTATCTTGTCTAATGTATTTATATAATAACTAGCGTATAGATAAATTTTATAAGTTTACTGCATTATTAGATTTATAAATTTAACACTTTGATTAGATCTGTAGGTGTAATATTTTGATCCACTAACAACAGAAAATATCAACTACTTGATATATAACATATTTGTAACATTTTTATAATTATTATTTATATTTATTCATTGTGTATTTAATTTTTAACGAAATTATACCTTTTTTTTTTGAGAATGTATTTGTATATATATATATATATATTTTTGCATATATGTGAATATGAAGAACTTATGCATCATTTAATTTTTTTTAATTAAGAGATATTTATATATTTAAGTATTAAAGAGATATTTATATATTTAACTATTAAATTTGGTGAGAAATATATTATATAATACTCGGATTAAATTAGAAATTGTTAGAGTTGTGTTGACAATTTTTTTATTAGTATATTCAATTAATAAAATTATTTTGATTAATAAATATTATAAATTTAATGATAAAAAATATTTTAAAATTAGAAATTATAAAAATCTTATTTTAAAATTGTACTAAAAATATGAAACAAATATTCATACAAGGCATGAGTTCGTGCTATGATGAATGCAAGTAAAGTTTTATCAACTGGAGCTTTGACTTGCTAATTGCTCATTTTATTTGAATGTCGAAGCGGTATTTTGAATTTTCTTGTTATTAGTTATGAGACACGGTATCTTGTAATAAATTCATAGTTTATTATTTATAATATGTTTATTGTCAATTTTAAGACCTCAATTTCTAAAATCGAATCATTATATATCTAAAATTCAATTTTATTAATATAGCATTAATTCTTTCATTTTGTTTTACTATACGATATTAAAATGTTAATTACTCTCAATCTTAAATTTTCATTTTTATTATACTCTTTCTATTACTTTGCAATTATTGAAAATTCGAATAACATCCAACATGGAAGTAATTATATATATATATATATATATATAAGGGCAAAAAAGAAAAAAAAGTGCTTGTTTTATATTTTTATGATTGAATAATTATAAAATTAACTCTGACTTAAAGACTTAATTATTGATGTAATCAAATATGAAGGTTCAACTAATATAATTTTAAAATAGAAATTGTGACCATATATATATATATATATATATATATATATATATATATATATATATATATATA
>CATIWR010140743.1:0-41444 GCA_949677035.1 Omphalea diandra
TATACTTTTAAATAAGCTCTAAAATACCATTATTTATGATACTATAACATGCACACAACATAAGATAATTTGCCATGCAACCATACAAACATTACATATATGTTCAAGTGTCCCAAATGTAATGGTGCAAGTGTCATCATCATGTTTCTCCAATTCACATGTCTAAACAATTATTTATCCAATGCATATATTCAAATATAACATAATTAAAATGCATATGATTTGGGTTGAGGATGTTGTACATACAGTCCACCAAGATAATGAATTTATCTTCTTTGATAAGCACATCCTTCACTATCCCTTTTGTATATATTATTAAATGATATGCTAGTTATAGGGACATTTTGAAATAAGAGGAAGGTAAGGAGATAAGCAAAGAGGAAGGTGTGAGAAGTGAACAAGTAGCCTATCTATAAGCTAATGAACCAATAATAAGGGAGAAAGCTTTTGAGGTGATTTATAGGAGTGAGGAGCACAAAGTAAAACCATCTATTAAATACCCACCTACATTAGAGTTGAAGAAATTGCCTGAGCATTTGGAGTATGCATTCTTGGGAAATGATTCAAAGCTCCCAATGATTGCAACATCTGATCTGAAAGAGAAGCAAACAGAGAAACTTTTAATTGTACTTAAGGAACTTAACAGGGCACTTACTTGGAAGATCTCAGACATAAGAGGAATTAGTCCCTCTTTCTGCACACATAAGATTCTCATGAAGGATGACTTTAAACTAGGTGTGCTACCACAAAAGAGACTAAATCCTAACATAAAAGAAGTTGTAAAATCTTAGGTAATTAAATTACTTGATGTATGAGTGATTTACCCTATTTCTGACAGTTCGTGGAAGAGTCCTATATAAGTAGTACTAAAGAAAGGTGGAGTGATGATTGTTCCAAATGAGAAGAATGAGTTGATTCCTAGAAGAACCATCACCATGTGGAGAGTATGCATTGACTATCGAAAGTTGAATGATGCCACAAGGAAAGTTCACTTTCCTTTACCTCTCATAGATCAATTGCTAGAGCGACTATAAGAGCATATATACTATTGCTTCTTAGATGGTTTATTTGGTTCCTTCAAATTCCTATTGCTCTAGAGGACTAAGAAAAGACAACATTTACTAGTCTCTATGTTATGTTTGCTTATCGTCTAATGCCTTTTGGATTGTGCAATGCACCCTCTAATTTTCAGCGATGTATGATGGCAATTTTTGATGAACTTATGCAAAATATTATAGAGGTATTCATGGATGATTTCTCTATTTTTGGTGACTCTTTTGATCTATGCCTTTATAATTTAAAAAGAGTGCTTCAAAAAATGTGCCCTTTATTTTTACTAAAAAATGTTTAGCAGCATTTAACATTCTTCAGAACAAATTGATCAATGGCCTAATCATGGTAGCATCAAATTAGACTATTCCTTTTGAACTAATATGTGATGCAAGTGAATTTATAGTAGGCACAGTTCTTAGACAATAAAAAGATAAGCATTTCAGCCCATCTACTACGCTAGCAAGACTCTCACGGATGCTCAAGAGAATTACATAACTACGAAGAAGGAGTTACTAGTTATAGTTTTTGTGTTTGATAAACTTAGGTGTTATTTGATATTATCCAAAGTCGTTGTTTATACTGACCACTATGCTATGTGTTATTTCCTTACTAAGTCATATGCAAAACCTAAATTAATTCGATGGATTTTATTGTTGTAAGAGTTTGATCTTGAAATCCATGATAAGCAACTAACCATCTATCTCATTTAGAGAATCCAAATTTAGAAAAGCTCGATGAAATTGAGATCAATGATCAATTTCATGAGGAGGATCTTTACGGTAATGAAGAGGTAAGTGATTTAGATGTTCTATGGTTTGTTGACATAATAAATTTTTTGGCAGGCGAAGTTCTACCAAAAGGAATGTCTCATCATCAAAAGAGAAAGTTCTTTTCAAATTTGAAGAATTACTTTTAGGAGGACCCCTACTTGTTTAAAATTTATGTGGATCAAATTATGAAGAGATGTGTCCCAACATCGGAAGGATGGGAAATCTTAATGCATTGCCATGCTAGACCCATTGAAGGGCATTATAGTGCAAATAGAACAACCCAAAAAGTCTATAAATCAGGTTTTTGTTGGCCGACTATCTATAAGGATGCCCAAAGGTATGTAGAGCAATGTGATAATTGCCAACGCTCAGGTAATATATCTCACCACGATGAAATGCCTCGAAACTATATTTTGGTATGTGAAATATTCAATATTTGGGGTATTGACTTTATGGGCCCCTTCCTGACTTCATTTGGAAATACATACATCCTATTTGTTGTAGATTATGCTTCTAAGTGGGTCGAAGAACAAGCTTTACACATAAATGATGCTAAGGTTGTAGTTAAATTCCTTAAGAGGCTTTTCTCGTGTTTTGGTGCACCTTAAGCAATAATAAGTGATAGGGGTACTCATTTTTGTAATGTGCAATATGAAAAGATGCTTAAAAAGTATGGCATTACATATAGCGTCGCAACCCCATATCACCCTCAAACAAGCGGTCAAGTTGAGGTAGCTAATAGGGATCTTAAACATATTCTTGAAAAGACAATTGCACAATCTAGGAAAGATTAGTCTCTTAAGTTAGATGACGCTCTTTAGGCTTATAGAACACCTATTGGTACTACGCCATATAGGTTAGTTAATGGAAGAGCATGTCATCTGCCTGTAGAATTTGAGCATAAAGTGTATTGAGCTATAAAACTTCTTAATTACAATCTTGACCTTCCAGGTGAGGAGAGAAAACATCAAGTAAATGAACTCTAGAATGGTGATTAATGGCATATAAGAACTCCAAATTGTATAAGGAGAGGGACAAGAAGTATCATGACAATGGGATTCGTCAATCCAAGCAGTTCAATGAAAGAGATCAAGTACTTCTTTACAACTCCCGCCTTAAATTATTCCCAAGTAAGCTCAAATTTAGATGTTACATACCATTCACCATCAAATAAATTTTTCCTTACAGCACAGTTAACGTAACTCATCCTGAAAAAGGTACGGTTAAAGTGAATGATCATCGTTTGAAGCTCTATCTTAGAGGTGAATTCGATGAGAAAATAGTTTATGAAAAGTTCTTCTCAATTGTGAGTAAAATTGCTCAAAGTTTAGTAAAAAATAAAATGAGACAAAATAAAACAAAAAAACAATGAAAAAAAAATCTAGAATCTGTGCAATTTTTGCCGCACAAAGATTTCAAAAAAAAAAAAAACCTATTTGTGGCAATGCTTGTGCGGTCCATGCCACACATATGTATGGCTGGGACCGCACATGGACTGCCACGAATAGCCTTGTCTAGTCTTGTGCGAGAACCAACACACACATGGTTGTTGGTGCACACAAGTGACTAAATAATAGTAATAATAATAATAATAATAACAACAATAAATAATCTATATACATATACTATAAAAATTTAATTTGTGCAAGAGTTTTAATTGATGCAATTATTTATTTACTTATTTTTTGGGTGTTTTTGTTTTGTAGGAATTTTTTCTAAAAAAAGCAGAAGTCCAACAAGTTATGTGGTGATGTTCACATTTGTGCACATATCACCGAACAAAGGGATTTCATACCTTTATGCTCAGAGCTTGAGTGGTCCAGGCGGCACATATGTGCAGTTAGGACTGCATGTTGCAAAAAAAGAAAAAAAGAAGAAGAAGAAGCAGAATATGTGCGGTTCAACAGTAGGTCATGTATGCATCACCGCACATGGTTGCTGCTGGATATATGTTCATATAAAAAAACCCATAAAACATCACTCAACCCGGCCATCACCCTCCTCCATTCCATTTCCCAACCCGAACATAGGCGACTACTCCTCACACCATCAAAATCGAGCCCATCTGTATCCTACCTCATCCCCTCTTGCCCGACTGCACCTGAACCCAATCCCAACCCCACCACATCCTCAACCAAATCCCAACCTGCACCATCCCTCGTCCACTCTTAACCGCTGCATTCCCCCTCTCGAGCCGACTCACACCCCAGCACATCAACACAACCCCGACCCAGATTTGGCCGCCCATCAACCAACCCCTTTTTCCAATTTGTCACATTACACATTTCAATTTTTAGGAGTTTTTTTTTTCGTATGTCCTTCTTATTCATTATTTGTTACTTGTTAGTCAATTCCAATTTTGTTTTAGGACCTAAGTTTTGTTTTTATTGTTACTAATGCTTCATTGCATGTGATTTCGCATTTTGTTTAGGTATTATCTTGCTGGAATACTTTTTTGGTACTACTATTCCTCTTGGTTGTGTTGTGTGTGTTGGTTTTCATTTTGAGCTATTTGCCTTGTCATTCCATCATTGCATCTCATGTCTCGATGTCAACCTTCGAAATGCCCTGCCCAACCCACTACCAATTTCGATGACATACGATTTACTTTCATGGTCAATTTGAGTTAGTACGGTAAGCATATTCTGCATAAATTCATTAGTGAATACTCTATTACTTCAGACTTTGATACGTCACTCTGCATTCAAGCTGCATTTTATACATTAGGATGGGAACGAATCTTGGATTTTCAGGGTCAATATTGCCCTCAAATAGTTCGTGAATTTTACGCTAACATTGAAAACAAAATGGTCGAGAATTGTTTAGAGATTCATTTTTTTTATTTGTGATCAGAGAGTAGTGCTCACTTGTGCTTCTTTCGCGTCTTTTCTAGGAGTTCCAATTGTCGGCCCTCTAATTGTTTTAAGTTCTAATAGAATCATCAATCAGCATTGCATCCCAAGTGATGGATTTTTAATTTGTCTCATGCCACTTCTCAATTAGGCTTAGTTATGTACTACCAATGGGACCATTCATGGTACTTTGCTAAGCACTTGGATGTCGTTCTAGAGTAATAATTACATTGCTTGCATCTAATGTCTTTCCCAAGGCTAGTGCTTTTAATGAAGTGCACCTTAGTGTTATTTACCTTGCGCATAAAATGATCTATGGTTTATGTGATTTTGAAGGTGTCCTTTTAGCTCCCATTTTAATTACATGCATTCGTGATGTTGTTCATCTCTCACAGTCGAACAAAAATTTTGTTTTCCTCATGATCTTAACTAATATTTTTGCAAGTTTAGGTATTGATTTTGCAGATGCACATATGGTTCCTATGGAGTCACCAATGGCTGCTGATACACTCCGCTATTTGAGCTTCTTCTCTGTTGATCACACCCACACTAGACCGTCCACTATCCTAGTTCACTCACCCTCTGAGGATGATGCCTTTGCCAATGAAGGGCAAGTAGGGCCATCATAGGACCCTGCACCAGCAGTTAGTGAATCTACCCAAGTTCTACTGTCTTAAATATTAGCTCAACATGGCGAGCTTCTTATCCAAATTAAGGATTCTGTGCATCGTCTCCTTCTGCCATTTTCACCGCCTGCACCTTGAAATTCTAGGGAAGTTTTATAATTCCTTTGTTCTTTTTCTTTTTTTTGTTTTTTACCGTGTTATTTATTTATTTTGTCGTACTGATAACTTCTCCCCCACATTGAGAACAATGTTTCTTAAGTGTGGGGGAGAGTTTTTATTATTTAATAATTTTGTTTTTATTAGTTCCTATTTTATTTTATTTTACTTTCTTCATATATATATATATATATATATATATATATATATATATATATATATATATATATATATATATTATGATGTTTTATTTGCTTTATTGTGTTGACTTATTATTTGCTTAGTAGTTCCCTCATTTTCGTCTTAACTTAGTCAAAAAATATCTAGCTATGCATTGGATTCACTTTCTTAATTTGCAAATCGTATTTTCTACCATAGTTATTTAACTATCACTATCTTTAAAGAAAATCTCAAGGTTTGGAAGTTTACAAATTCTAAAAAAAAAATCATTTTTTTACACTATAAAGAAAGTTTTAAGCCTTTTTTTCCTTGTAATATGCTTAATTTTGTGAATTCCTTGTTGAGTGAGTCCTCTAATAGTGCTAGAATATATAGAACTTGATTTGTTATCACTTTGAGACCACATTGTCGAATACAATCATAAAAATGATTAAGACAATTTAGGATTAGCCACTTGTTATTTTTTCCTTCTTAATCCACCCTTTTATCCATTTAGTGAACCCCATTGAGCCTTTAAGAACCCTTTTTTTTTATTATTATAATCTCATGTTTAGCTAACCAATGAAGCCTTGTCCCTTAATATAATTGATCATGTTTGCTTTGGGATGAGATTTGGTTTCTATAATTACTAGGGGTTGTTTCATGAAATTAATGAGAAGTCTTCAGTATGGGGTTGAGTGTTTTATTCATTAGGGTGGGAATAGGAGAATATTATTTGATTAATTACTTGATTTTGTAATTGTTACCTTGTGTAATTTTATAAAACTCTTATTTCTTCCTCTCAAAAAGAAAAGGAAAAAAGAAGACGAAGAAAAAACAAAAAGTTCAAAGAAATAAAAGAGGAATAAGAAGATGTATTTTCTTTTTTTTATTAAGGCAATTCAATTATATTTTGAATAAGATATCAAGTAAGGGCCTAGAATTTCTATTGTTTTTAAGGTTCATGAGAGTGAGATTATGTTTAGGCATGGGATTTGTTCTTTATTGAATGATCATATGAGTTTCATTTGAAAAAGTATTTAGTAAGTATGATCAATTATTTTATAGTCCACTAGCCTAAAAACACCTACCCTCTACGAAGGCCCTATTACAACCAAAAGAATGACCTTATGATTTGTGCTTGTATTTGAATTAAAGTGGTAGAGATGTGATTTATTCTCAAGCTTATGGTAGACTTTTAGGTTATTTGTTAAATGATGAAAGCATACACTAACCTTTAAACACTTGAAATGAAGGGTACATTGTGCGAAACTTGATAAATGAATTTTTTTTTCTTTTTTAGGATTTGTGAATGTATAATGTTTGATGCATTTCATTTAGGGGTAGTTATGATTAAATGAGTATACTAGAACACAAATTTTTACAAGTTTGAGAATTGATAAATTTTTCGCATAGCTAGATTAATTTGGTTTGTTATGATACCGATGATGGGATGAAATGTGTTTATGAGTTAATTATGTTAGTCTTTATATGTTTTCTGCTTAGTGTTTTTCTTGTTTTGTTTTTAGTCTTTTGGTTGTGTCTTTTTTCCATTAGCTTAGTATTTTTGCTTGGGGACAAGCAAAATGCTAAGTGTGGGAGAATTTGATAGTTCTTTATTTTTAAATATTTTTAGGGCTAGTTTTATTATTGAGTCTAATTTGAAAAAAATATCAGATAATGTCTCACGTTTGGCTTGTATATTGTAATTTTGTAGGAAATCCTGGAAATTGGAGCTAATTGATGAATTATAAGAGTTTTCTAGGTGGAATTATGCAGTTTCTGAAGTTCATGGATCAAACAAAAGTTTGGCAATCAGGGACCAGTTATGATATTTTTCAAATAGAATTTCAGTTCAATCTTCATTCAAAATAGGAAGAGCCCATGCAAAAGAGGAAGAGTTCATGTTTCACTGGGTCTTATTCAAAATATGAGAGTTTATCATTAGTTTCTTTTTTCTAATTGATGAAGGATTCATAATTAATCCTATTTTGAAGAGGAATAAGAGATTATAAATAGGGGAGAAAGTTTTTGTTTTGGATATATATAATATTTTCTGAAAAGAATTTTTATTTATTTTATTTTTCTAAAGAGAAGTATTTTGTTTTATTTTTATTTTTCTAAAGAAGAAGTTGTCCACAAGTGGAGAATTATTAGTCATCCATCAAGCTTGAAGAGAATTCAAGAATACAAGAGTTTTATCAGAAAATTTTTTATATTTTATTTTTCTTTTCATTTTGATGTTGGCCAGTAATTCCATTATGAACTAATTTAGTTAGGCACTTAGGTATGATAAACCCTAAGATGATTTTTGAATTGTGATTTTTTTTAGATAATACAATATTTTCATTATTTATGGAATTCAAGTATGTTTGCTCTTTATTTTCTTGAATTGATATATCTAGAATATTGATTCTTGTTTTAATTCTTTAAACTTAGATTGAGAAATCAAGTTATTGAATAGATTTAGCACAATTGAAAGGAGTTGCATATACCCCTAGAGATAGGATTATATAAATCTTTCGGATTAGGGTCAAACCTAATAGTGAAATTCAAGAAACTATAATGCAATTTTAGGGGTATTAATTAGGAAGATATTCTAATTAATCAACCTAGAATTATATGTTAATGATCTTGAGAATGACTTTAACATACTAAAGGAATTTTCATGGTTCCATGAACATTGAATTAGATTGTATTGTCAGAAAATCAATTTCTTAACAAGTCTTAAGGGGATTCAATACTTAAGTGTCGTTTGTCATATTGGTCACCTTTTTCTTTCTACTTCATATTTTCATTATTATAGTTTATCAAATTAATTTATTTTAGTTTTTAATTAGTTAATTAAATCACTTAAATTTATCGGTTAAATAATAGAGAAAAAGCTAATACTAGTACTTTTAGTCCTTGAGGGATTAACACTCAATACTTATACACTATACTATACTCGATAGGTGTACTTGCCTATCCAATCTATAGGTGTTGACCTTGGATCATATCATAAAACTCTATAAATCTCCTCTTTTTGGAGGTAATTTGTAACATCACCATCGACATTCATTGGCATTATCACATGAACATATTCATTGCATAAATGATAGGAAATCCCACATGAACATATGCATTGGATAAATAATCATTTATATATGTGAATTGGATAAGCATGACGATGACATATGCACCACACATGCACCATTGCATTTGGGACACTTGAACATATATGTAATATTTGTATAGTTGCATGAAAAATTATTTTATGTTGTGTGCATGATATAACATCATAAATAATGGTATTATAGAGCTTATTTAAAAGTATAAGGAGCATATAGGAATTAAGAGATGGATAGAGGTGCTTAAGGAGTGAAAAAATGGGACTAAAAGAGGAAAGTGAACTTCCAACCAATAAGAATGTAACACCATGACTTTATCTTGTTACAATAGGTTTACAAGTGAAATTTTGACCTTTACGATCAAAATATAGAGCTTAGACATGAGGTACAATAGAAGAAAGAGAGAGCCAAGGAAGAAAGAAAGGAAAGAAGAAGAAGAATAAAAAGAAGAAGGAGAGAGAGAATAGTGAGCTACCTAACGAGGAAGCCTAAGGTTTTCTGGTTTTGGGACAATAATTATCTTCTTCTCAAATGAAATTAACTCCTCATCACATGTTAATCATGCATGGTTAGTGAGAATTATAGAGTATTTGAGGTAGAACTCTTGGATGGAATTTTAAATTTAAAAGAACAATAGTTGATTGTGTTGATTTTATTGTTAGAGCAGAATTTATACCCACTATTTCATAACCCTAGAGAAGTAATTAGAGAAAGTGAAAAAAATAAAAGTTGTAGCTTTATGACTTATCTAAATGCATATGAAACAGTTTTTCTTGATTTCATGTATGGGAGGAGTTATGTCTCCTTCATTAGGCCTGGTTCACAATCAACTGAAATTGCCTCAGTCTTTATGTTTTCTTATATTTTGATGGCCTTAGGTTCTGATTTTTACAAAGTGTAAAACATGAATTTTGTAGTTTTATATCCCTCTAAATACTTGTAAATCAACTTGGATTGATTTATTGTAAGGAAAGAGATATGGCACATTAATAGTGACTGACACAATACCCGATGAAACCTCACATACCTTTTAATTCTGTTTTCCAAGAATTTGATAGCCATAGATTAGGAATTTGGTGATGTGTTAAACTTTAAAGTTATATATTTATATATTATCTACATGAATGTAAAATATTGTTACCAAATTTTGTATGGTTCTTGAGATATTGCCCTTCATTATGATTGATTATCACCCTGTTGAAAATCTACTCACCCTTAGATTGGTAATTTATTTTGGTGATTTTATATACTAGATTAGACAATGAGTAAACCATGAACAATATTCTTTTATGTATTGCATAACTTCTGGTAAATTAGTTTTACAATTTGTTTTATAAAATTTGAGATATACCTAAGAATGTAAGACCTACTCAGACTAAGATGACATTGAAACAAAACAAAATTCAAAAATTCACCCCATTTTCTGTGTCTTATATTGGCCTAAAATTTGAATATTTTGTATCATTATGTGTTTAGTTTATTCGAGAAAAAGAATCAAGTCATTTGGATAAGTATATCTAGAATTATTGTTGTGAGAGTGTAGCAAGCTCAGGCTGCCATATAAGGAAAAACATGCATAAACACTAGGTCCACTTGCACGGATCATGCCATAGTTGCATACTAAGTAGTCATAATCTTTTTGACATACTTATAACCATGTATGTATCAAATGTTAGGATCTCAACACTTCGAGGAAACCATAGAGAGAGAACCAGCCCTACCATAAAGTTTGGTTACATCAAAAGGTGAGTAAAAATGATAATTATATTTTAATGTGTATGTGTGTGATAATTTTATGATGTGATTGTGTTCTATTACATGTATATGAGATTGAATTGTTACCTTTTATATATGAATACAAGTCAAGCGAGAATTATATGGTCTTAATGATGATTTGGTATACCATTATTATGAACACTTACATGTGGAACTAAAAGGATGTTGTGACCGACTTGTCAAACACTTGCAAATCACATGAAAGATGGACTAATATGTTCCATTGGCACATGTTATTAATCAAATGGTTCACTTATATATGCTAGCTAGCAAAATCAAATGTCACTTGAATCACATGAATTCCCAAAAGCAGTGTTTGCCTAGTAAGGTTACGACAAAAAAATCAATATGTTGCACTTGCACTTGCATAGTCAATTGTTATACTTGTAATGTATCCTGATGATATTCTTATGTTGGTTGTGCCATAAGAATCTGACTATTATTTTTATTCATTGAGTCACAACTCACCAAATTGCAAATTTTTTTTTAGATACTGAAGCATACGATTGGACATTTTGGTGCTTAGGGTTTTGCATTGAGACACATGGACCATAGGTCGTCAACTGAATTCCAACTCTCTCTCTCTTTGTGTCATGTACATACATTTAGATAAGAACTAGTTTGTAATCACTAGCCTTGACATTAGTTAATATATATGTACATTAAATATATGTTTGATTGTGTATGTGTAATGGATAACAGCTTTATGCATATGTATTTTAGACATCAATGCTATGAGTTTTGTAAATGAAAATGGTCGTTACATTTTATCACTTATTACAATTTTTTACATCCTTCATGCTTGACTTATTTTGTGTGTTCCTATGTGTAAAATATAAAAGATTAATTCACTGAATGAATTTTGTGTATAATACATGTACCTGAAAATTTTGCAGCGTTGTGATTTCTAATTTTTTATTTTTACATGCATATTTGTGCCTCTTGTCATTTTGCCCTTGGTTTATCTTGTATTATTGACCTAAATTCTTCTTTGGTATACTCAAGTTGGGTTTTATTGACTTTCGCTCTTTATTTTCAGGGCCATATCCCCTTTAATAAGGGGAACGAGATGGTTATTCTTACTGGCATATGGTTTAGGCATGTTCCTCCTTAAACAATTTTGTGGATTAACGAGACGAGCTTGCAAGCAGCCTCTTAAAAGTGACTCAATGGCCTTAGAAGCATTGGTCGAGAGGTGGATCGATAACACATACACATTTCACCTCTGATTACTTTTACACAAAAGGATTTCTCATGCATGACTGAGATCCACTACTTAGGCATCCCTCTCTCAATTGATGTTGACGTGTTTCACCTAATGTTATAGATCAGCTGCATCAGATGGTTGGCATGCTTTACCTAGTGTTGTAGACTGACTATAGTAGACGATTGCTAACATGTGTTCCCCATACAAAGATGAATAATGACTTTGAATGCTAGAGCTTGAAGAAGAAAGCTCTAGTGGTTATTAATCAAAGTGCTCTAGAGCATACTAACTAGGCTACTAGGTGCTTTTTATTGTATAGTTTGATGGGGACACTTCTCTAACTTGAGGGATATGTTAGAGATCTAACTACTGCTAGCATTAAGGACTTCTAAATGGCATGCCATTTTCAAATGGGGGTAAATAGTTATAGCTTATCTTTATAAGTCCTTAATCATTATTGTTGGGATTGCCATACGTCAACAACTATTGAAGAGTTTTTGAGGTACATGTTATTCTAGAAGCATTCCTTTTCTTTTATTTTTCACTTATTTCTATTTACTTAGCTAATAATGCATTTTTATTAGGCTTAGGCTATCGAGCCAGGATTTCTTAAGGGTAGCAACCTTTTCCTTAATATAGAGTAATGCCCATCCCGTGATGTAATCATTAGAGATGACGTATAACTAGCTAAATAAGCTGATGATGGCTCATGTATGTTCCCTTATAAAATCAAAGTTAAATTATTAGTTTTTGTAATTTATGCATTTTTTAGAATACTTATAGCAATGTTCTCTTTCTTATAGCTTTACTAGGACTAGTGGAGGCCTATAGACATGTGGCAACCTGAGTTGGTGAAGGTAAAAAGACATTCTTACAAGCATCAATTGCTAATGGGGCCCTTCATTCAAGAATGGTACATAAAAAGCACGTGCTACTCTAGTGAGAGAGTCTCGATGCACACTTAATGCCATAGCTTCTTCCGAAGAACATGTTTTAGGTTATGGATTTGGAGTTGAGGCATTATAGTTGGCCTTAGAGCTAGAGCTTGAAAAATCGTTAGTCACGAGCATTGGGGGATATAGAGCATAAATGAGGGACTCTTTAGTTGTCACGATTTTAATGTCCTAGGTATACATCCAATTGTTGCTCTAATATGAGGCACATACGAGGACAATGTTATACTCGTGGCAAAAAGGTTCACTTCAAACAGATGCCTTCAGAGCCTACATTGAGAGTGTGGAATTGCATATAAGATCACACTATAAATATATTAGGCTTAGAGCTCATTATGGTTAGGAAGTTGGATCCACTTCCTAATAGCTGCATAAAGATGTACCCCTCCTTGATCATGGTCTCCATGTTAGCATTGGAACTTACTTGTTCCTCGTACTACCTTAAGCCAATTTGTACTACATTCGTAAGTGCTTTTCTTTATTTTTATTGCTTTTATTTCTTTATCTTTACTTTTTTATTGACTTTGTTTCATCCTTATGCACATGTTTGATCTCATAGACGTGTCAAAGTAGATGCTTACTCAATAGATGTGTGACCTACATGTTAGTAAAAATGCAATCATGTATGCATGCTTGCATTAGTGTAGGTATGTGCATGTCCTAACCATCTTAACCCTACGTTTACTACAAGAGGTGATTCAATAAAATGATCAAGAGCTTCGAGAAACATATGTCGAGCTATCAGAGTTTTGTGTGAGCCTCGAGTCATTAGCGTTGGAAGAGTTTAAGGATTATGTATAAACTTTTAAGGAAGAGTATGAAAAGGATTAGGTCTACTACTGTTGCTCTTAAGACAATAGTTTCTTCTTTAAGCTAAAGGTTTGTTTTTGTTATTAAGATTTATAGCTAGTTGTAAAAACTTTAATACATTCATTAGAACTATAGTACAATACTTGGGCATTTCTTAGGCCTTTTTATCACTTAGATGTTAGGATGTTTAGGACATCTTGGGCTGAAATGCCCTAATTTTATTGAATTTGAGCAATTTTTCCATAATAAATGACTTTTTTTCTTTGATGAACTAAATACCATATGTGTGAATGATATATAAATCCCTTTATTTTATATGTACATGCTCTCTTTCAAACATGTTTAAATCAAACCAATCTCTAAAAAGTGTAAGGCAAGGCTTTCTGTGGCAATTGTAGTCAAAATTAGTCTATATCGACTAATAAGTTATCTGTATAAACCAAATACTTTTACGTACAAATAATATTATTAGTTTGCAGATCCAACTTAACTGTTTAAAGTTGTTAAGCACTATTCACCCTCTTTTTTCATCTTAAACCCTCCCTTTTCAATTTTTATGTCCTTATCTATTATTTTCTAACTTTTCACCAGGGCTAGAGCATTTTTAAGTCTCTCCCCACCCCAAATTAGTTTGATCTTCCTTATGCAGGTTTTAACTCTTCATTATCTTTCTTTCATCTCACTTAACATCAATTTTTTATAGGTGGCTTGCTATTATTAGAACCTAACTACCTTTTCTTTCCACTTTAAAGATATTGTGATTTGCTCCCCAGCTCAAGGAGTTTCGTACCATTCTTGACTACCACATTGCTAGCACAAATTGGATAACATAGTTGCACCTGGATTACACATATGTTTAAAAAATGATAGAGTTATTTGATTTACCCTATAAAGAGGTGCCCCTATAGACCTTAGGAGAAGAGATATATTGTTATCTCCCTTGCTCACTTTATATCCCTCAAGAAGCCGTGCTAGGGCCACTCAAAATCATATTATAACTGTCATATTAATGGGAGAATTTTTGCTTTGATGAGATAATGGAGAGATCAATCTATAAGTCTTATCACTTTATCAAGGGATAAAAACTGGGGAAAACCCACTACCTGTGATCCTTAGTAAGACCATTGTGTATTAGCGAATTTTTTTTCCAATAGTTCATTACTACTTCAGGTGTGTGTTTCTCCAACATCTTATGTATTTTTTATTTTATTTTTATTTTCCTCATTTTTTTATCTATTTTTAATTTTATTGTTTTTATAACATTCACCTAGATCGTCTTTATGAGTTTTTAATCTAATGGACAACTTATTTTTTCTTAGGTAGCCCTTTCAAATTCTGAACCTAACGAGCTTTTTATTTTCTTTCTTTTCTTTTTCATTTTCTCTTTTTTTTTAGATATGATTCCAAGAAAAGTTGGGTTTGCTAGAGGCTCCCATTGTGGATGCAAGATGTTATTTCTTATAGCACCATTCCAACTATCCTTCATTGAGTCTTGCTTCCACTAAAGTTGAGCTGACAATTTAGATGTCCCATATATCCATTTTAGCATCCGATGGAGATTGATTAGTCACCCTAAGGACTTAAAGGATGCATGATTATTCCTATCCTGACATCCAACAACTTTTATAGTTGAACTAAAGTCCGTTAATAGTTTAAGGTCATACATGATGTAGTGGGCTTCCTTCCTTGGGTTATGGAGAGACCCCTGACTTAACACTTTTTGGATAAGGTGGAGGCCACTTAGACTAATTGTTATATGTACCACATTTTTTTACTAAGGCTTTTACTTCTAATGATTACTTCTAATGATGCTGACTTTGAGGCTTGACTATGTGATAATTAGACATATAGGGTTTCCAATCTCAAAAGAAACAGTTAACACAATAATATGCATATGAAGAAAAAACTTCTTATATTTTATTTAGTTTAAGAAAATTTTTGACAAAGATTACTTTCATTATGCTAATGAATTCTCTTTTAGCACTATGCTGGTCATGAATCATTACATTTTGCACATTATATATATTAATGATATGTATGGTTTCTACTTTTAATAATGGCACATTAATACATCATATTGTCTTACCTAATGCCTTTAACATGCTAGCTCCTTACTCTTCATCCCTTGTCTTTAGCAATCATCTTACCATTGCCTTCTTTTTAAGTGAAAGTTCCCTATTGACTCCCTATGACTTTCCTTAGTGGTTGTTCACAGTCTTTCGCCTTTTTACTTTATCTATTTTATTTTCTTTTTTATGCTGTAATTTTTGCCTATATCAGTCTTTATGGTTTTCAACATTGTAGACTCATTTACTTTTCTTTTTTTTTTCTTTTTTTTCTTTTATGATATAATTTTTACCTAAGTCTCCCATTCGAATTTTTGACCCAGTGAGCATGGTTTTTTTTCTTACACGAAGTACTTCTTTAACCTATCTAAGTTTACTGGCTCAAAGAAATCATTCCCATCCATGTTTGATAGCTTCATGGAACCACTTGAATACATTTGTTTGACCACACAGGGGTTTTTCCAATTTGCTTTGAACTTTCCTATACAATCTTGAGTTTACAACCATATTGCCTTCAGTACTAAGTCATCGACCTTTATCGTGCTCATCTATGCCTTTTTGTTGAAGGTGCATGCCATCCTCACGTGATATAATCGCATGTGATAAAAGGCTTTCAGCCTCTTCTCATTGAATAAAGCCAATTAGTCGTACAAGCTTTTAGCCCACTGATACTCAGGAATATTTATTTCAACCAACAGCTAAAGGGATTTCACCACATTTTCACTGGCAGTACTACTTTCATTTTGTACACTAAAGAGTAGGGTGCCATTCTTGTCGATGTTTTAACAGTGGTTCAATATCCCTATAGCATAATAGGTAGCTTTTCTGACCAATCCTTATAGGTCTTCACCATCTTAGATAGGATATACTTGATATTCTTATTTATTGCTTTAACAACACCATTCACTTATGCCCTATAATGTAAGGACTTATGGTGAGCCATCTATACTTTTCTAGGGTTATCTTGACCTCGACTTGAAAATACACACTATTATCTGTCACAATGTGATGTGCCACATTATAACGATATATAAGGTTCTCTATAAATCTAGCCATTTGTTTTACCCTTAGCTTTTTGAAAGACTAAGCTTCTTCATATTTCAAAAAGTAGTCAACTATCACCATAATGTACTTATGCCACTTTACATAGGTTGGTTTGATTTTTTTTTTATCACATCAATGCCCCCAGGTTGTAAACAACCAGGATGAGGTTAAGTTCTGCAATTCTACTAGTGGTTATTAGTTGAGGCTCCCATAAACTTAGCACTTGTGGCAATACCTCATGTTTCTAATACAATTTTGCTCTATAGTTGTCTAGTAATATCTCATCCTTAAGATCTTTTAAGCAAAATCATCTCATTCATATGGAGACCATAAACCCTTGCGTATACCTCTTTCATCACCTTATTAGCTTTTTCTTCCATAAAGAACTTCAAATCAAACCCATCTAGCGTTCGCTTATATACAACACCATCATATACCATGAACTGTGATGCCAACTTCCAAACAATATACCTATTCTTATTTTATGCCTCTTTAGCATATGCACTACTTTTCAAGTACCTTTTACATATCATAATACCATAGATAGTTTTTTATCGATATCTACATCACCTTTTCGTGGCATAGCATGGTGTTCTAGATTTGAGTATGAGCAAGGGCTTCATCCGTATTCTTTTAGGTCCATCCCAAATAGTAACTAAAGTAGCCAAGGCATCTGCCATCATATTGTCTTCTTATGGATGCTGATCAATCACAATTCTCTAAAAGTTATGTCTTAGCATCTTTAAATACTATAAGTACGACCTCAACCACTCATCCTTCAACTACTAGTCATTAGTTACCTAATAGATGACTAATAAAGAAACTTTGAATACCTCCACTATCCTCACCTTCATTCGAACTAATGACTTAAAGCTAAAGCACATGTTTCATATTCCACCATGTTATTAGTTACCTCAAAGTTCAATTTTGTTGCTATAGGGAATAGCTCTCCCTCAAGCGAAACTAAGATCACCCATACTCCTGCACCTTTCTTATTCACCACTTCATCAAAGTACATCCTTCATCAAGAAACTAAGAAGGTTCTTATTCTTCTTCTATGAGTGGTTGTTATTCAAGATATCATATAATTATCTTGCATTTGATCACCTTTTTCATTACATATTTGATATTCAATTTCATCATAAGTATCAACCACTTTGCTAGAGTCATAGTCAGGGATAGGGCTTTATGTAGGTATTTAATCTGAACTAGCTTTAAGATAACTTCTATTAAGTAAAATTGGAAATAATGTCATGACTTTATCTTAGCCCAAAACATTGCTAGACATATCTTTTTGATCTAGTTATACTTCTTTTCATATGGGAGAAAGTTCTTATTGAGGTAATACACAATATGTTCATTCCCTTTACCATCCTCTTATTCCAATATTGCCCCTACAAATCTCATATCCACTATTAAGTACAAAATCAAATGCTTGCCTAACTTCAGTGATCTTTACACTAGCAGGATGGACATATACTCTACTGTTCTTTCAAAGGCTTTATGATATTCCTCATTCCACACTACCGATTGGTCTTTTCTCATTGGCTCACAAATCAGAATGAGCATAGTTATGAACTTAATAATGTATTGGAGGCATCCTACGAACCCTCAGACCTACTTTTCTATTCTTGGTGACCGCATGTCTTAAATGGCCTTCATTTTATCTAGATCCACTTCAATACCTTTCTCACTTGTTGCATGACCTAACAATTTGCTCAAGGTAACCCAAATGCACATTTCTTTGGATTAAACATGAGCTTATAATTATCTACCCATTGTAAGAATTTCTCTAATGCATCAAAATGTTCTTCCTAAGTTTCTAACTTTACCATCATGTCATCAATGTATACCTTTACATCCTTGTCTATAAAGTGGTAAAATAGCTAGCTGCCATTCACTAATAAGTTGCTTTAGCATTCTTCAACTGAAATAGCATTACACAGTAGTAGTACATGCCATATTTGATAAAGGTGGCCTTTACTCTATAATTTCCATGAGGATTTGGTTATAACCAGAGAACCCATCCATAGATGAGTATATGTTATAGGTTACTACTCTATCCTCTAACACATCAATGTGAAGTAAAAGAAAGTCATATTTGGGACATGCCTTGTTCAAATCTTAATAATCCACACACATTCTAACTTGTCTATCCTTTTTAGGAACTAGCACTATGTTGGCCAACCATTTGAGATAATCAACCACCTCCAAGAACTTGGCCTTTAACTATTTTGCCACTTTTTCCCCCACTAACTGTGCCCATTCTAGCCTCATTTGCCTAAACTTCTATTCATGTATTTCATGTGCTGGTAAGTATGAATTATGTGCTCAATTATTTCTCGATCAACACTTGACATATCCTTATAAGATCATGCAAAAACCCTCTAATATTTTATCAACCTTTACTCTTTTGATGTGATGCATTGGCAATTAACAAGATCTTTAGATTTGTTTGTGTGCCAAGATTAAATGCAGTGGTATGTATAAAATTAATATTAAATATGCTCTTAAAATGATGCATGTCTTGCATGGTACCACTAGGCAAAACATCACAAAAGTATGCAAACTCATCATTCACTATAATAAACTTTGAAATGAGTACATGATCATCCTCAAATAAGCTATAAATAAGAAAATAAGAAATATCAAGGATGAGAGATTCCTCAAGAGGTGCAATTGAGGTCTCTTTGATAGCAAGCTTTTCTTAACTCCTCTCTTCTTTACTTGCCTTCTCATTATTCACTTTAATGGTGGCCTTTGAGCTATCAATCAATTGATTAGAATTAGCCTTAATCTCTTTCTCAACTCTAGCATAGCCTTTACCACTCCCTCAAACTACTACTTCATCTACTCAGTACCTAACTAGATTTTCCAGATGTCTTCCTGTAGTGTCAATCTACCTCATTCTGTTTCCTTGGGTTTTGATGACTACCCTAGTGCTTCTTTGCTTTCCACATCTTTAATAGAGCTTACCATCATGCTCTCAACGTTAGCTATATTAATCCCCATGTATCTCCTTTTAGCATAAGTTTTTAGTTTACTTTGTCCCTATTCTAGATCCTTATAAGGCAAAGCTAGTTTTACACATTCCTTTCTAATTAGGTCACCAATCTTTCAAAACTGCCAGTCTAATAGATATTGTTGATAGGATATATTTCAATTTTAATTAGAAATATCTTTTATCCTTTTATGGATAATTGGTCTACAACCATATAAGACTATAAAAGGATCCTTTTTTTTTTTTTTGTCTTCTACAACCATCACAACCTCATTACCTTTTTTTTTTCCCCTCTCTTATGGCTTTATTCTTCTTTGAAAAAATCTCAACAATTCTAATATCCATACTCTACATCATATACTTGCATTCATGTGAATCCTTTCTTTATATTAATAAGCAACCTAGTTTCTACCATTTCTTCTTTGATCATTACTCCTTTTTTTATAAAGAAATCTAATAATGGACTTCCAAGATCTTTACTTGCCACCTTTTCATGGTATGCATGAAAGCCTAAACTGAATCTAGTAATCTATGTGGGGATGTTAGAAAATTTATTTACACCTATAGAGTTCTAGCCCAATCCTTACCTTAGGAGGAAATTAATACCCTTCATATTCTCGATACTTTCAAATCCACCTAATTGTTCATATACCTAATAACTTGAAAACCTCTAAGATAAGGAGCAACTATGCTTAAAACATATACCATTTTTCCTGTCTCAGTATATATGGTAACTTCTCCCCCTAAAATGAAATTTTCATTTTTTAGTGCAAAGTAGACGACACTGCTCCAAAAGGATGGTACCACAACCTTCCTAATAATAACAAGAATATTATTGATGTATCCAACATAGTGAACTCCATTATAGCCTCCACAATCCCTATTTTCATAATGGTCTCGAATACCTTAGTAGCTAGTTTTTTGCTATTATCACAAGTACAAATGATACTACAAGATACCCCTAAATCTATCATAGACATCCCAAACTTTGACAGCAACTTCAAAGGGCAAATATTGATTCTCGAGTCATCATGCACCATCATACAAGGTGTGCACATCCCTTTAACCTCGACACTAATAAATAAAGCTGAATTGTAGTCCCTTAGCTCAAGAAGCAAATCCTCATTAAAAAAAAAAAGAAGTTATCTTACCTTTATTTAGGTTACTCACTAGATTCACCACTTTCACAGGAGAGGCCTCTTTAGAGATGATCATGTTAGATAATGCTTTAACCATAGCTTTTTTATGTTCTTGGGATATGATCAATAACTCCTACCCACTAATTTGAGTGGACACTTTCTTTAACTACGTCCAGATGGGGTTTTCATCCTCCTTATCCTTCATTAAGGGCCTTTCTACTTCCTTGTCTACCTTAGGTTCTTTGTGGGCCTCCTAGTCAAGATAATACTTTCTTCTTCTCGTGATATGGCTAATATATTTGCCTTCTTTCTCCTCATTACTTTCTTTCTTGATACATACTAATCATTCTCTTTCTCTTAACCTTATCAATTTCCTTATCTGAGCTCTCTCAAGGGTTGATAATGTAAGCAACAACTGCAACCTTTATAGAGGGCATCTCTTCGAAAGTAGCCATAATAACTTCTTTAGGAATCCTAGAATCTATCATCAATGACCCTTGGTTTGGTTACACCAATTGGGGAGAGGGTTCCCTGAAATGCATGGCCTTCCTAAATTTGGTAAAACATTATCTTATTCTAGATGAGATCTTGAATCTCATATATAAAGCTAAAGTAATTATCCGTACTATGCCTAGCTCCTTAGTGATAAGCATAGTAGGCATTTGCATCATACCCCTTTGGTAAAAGATTTGCGAATGGCCTAGGTGGAAATGACTTCAACACTCCATTCTTCTATACCCTCTCAAACACCTTAGATAGAGACATGCCTAAACTTATAAACTATCTCATGGGTTACACTGTATTTACGTCCATCATCTTATTTCCTTCTTTTTGTACTTGGGGTGGGAAGCTTCTTCTTCTAAAGTACTATTTCTTAAATTCCATCTCTAACTTTTTAGCTTGTGAGCCAACTTTCCTGAGATCTTTAAAGTTTTGTACTATCATCCTTTTTAATTTTAGTGATAATGCTAGACATAGCTCTTTTAACAATCATTCTAACTTATTCTCTCTCTATACACTATGTTGTTGCCTTGGAGGCTATCTTCTTCCATATACTTAAATAGTCATTAAAACTCTCCTTGATCTTCTATCTTAATAATTTTAAATCTTGGAGAGTGACCTCTAACTCTGAATTGCATGCATAACATTTTTCAAAAGCCTTTGTCAATTTTTTTTAATCCTCATTGATTGTTCTAGATTAGTTAACATACCAAGTTTTAAATGAACCCTCCAATGATAGCTCAAACAACTCTAACATGATGTTAGTTGGGACTCCATATGCCTTCATAATAAGTATATAGGAGCGAACATGTTTTTTGGCATTTTGGATCCTTGTGACTTAAAGGAGTTTAGGCATCTTAAAATTAATAGGAAGCCTCATATGCTTGCAAGCTAACAAGTCTTCCATGTCAATCTACTATACAAACCTTTTACTCTAAGTTTCTTTTGGATCTTCTCCAATTGTTTAGCAAACCCATCAAACCAAGCATTCTCCTTTTAACTTTCCATATTCTTATGAATCACTACTGTTATGTTACCTACTTCTTTAGCCACTTTGCTCTTATCTTCCATTCTAAAAAAATCATCATCGATTACTATAGGAGTGGGAGACTTCATGGGTCTTTCCCATTATTAGTTCTTTGATATCTCATTAACGTGCTTGCTCACCTCCTTGGTGACCCTTTCTTCCATCAAATAAACTCAACCTTCATCTTTTCTATTACTTTAGATGGCATTATTGGCTCCATGAGTAACTCTGGTTTCTAAATTAGGCTAGATGTCTTGCTTTTACTAGCTAGCCTTTTCCCTCTTCAGTTCCATAATAGTTTGGATGAAGCTTTAATGGTTATAAAACAAAGGTTATTAGAATGACGCATGAATGATAATGCATTCACAAAATATCCTTCTAATCTTATTACTCCCACTTATGAAGTTTAGTGGCTCTTCTCTATGTGTGGTCTTATTCATCTATTAATATGGAATAAAGAATACATAAGGTCATTTAGACTAGCTAGGGTAGAAGTTCCAAAAGAATATTTACAAAGAGAATAGAAAACTATAAAAAGAAAACTAATATTTACATAGAAAATCTATTTACATTGAGGATGTACAAATAGGAAGAAAGGATCCTTTTTTCAATGAGGAGGAAGGATGTACACATGTGTTTACACAAGAAATAAAAACATTTATATGAAATAGAGTATTTACATAATGGGGGATGGGGAATACACAAGTATTTAGATAAGGGATTAGACATTTACATAGATGGGAAAGGGGATTATATTATATTTACATGGGGAAAACTCAACCATGTGCTTTAGGAACTTCAATCCTCCATTAGAAAGAATGCAAATAATAAGAGAAACCTATTCCAAGACATATTGGCTCCATATGTGCCTAATAGTTAGAAAGGTGATTATGGTTGATGGCTCCCATAAGCTTAGGGAATGGTCATCGTATGCCCTTTTATTTGATATACTTGAAAGTAATTGGCTCATGATGAACACTCTTTACCATCTCTTATGCCCCGATTAGGTCTTAAGTTTAAAGAATTCATTAATTTATCTAAAGAGCAAACTTAGTGCATATAATGAAGTAGGAGACTAAACAAATGCAAACACCTAATAATAGAAATATTGTAAACGTGAACCAAAAACTAAGCATTAAGCTAGTTTTGAGTCCCTAGTGAGTCGTTATTATGAGCGTGTTAATTTTGGGATTGTGCTCGAATGAGTGAAATCTTGCTTGTGACTCCTACCAATTATCAACCATTGAGGAGTCGAGAGGATGAAGGTCATATATTGGTGCAACCTCGATTTGTGGCATGTGCTTAGGGTCATCAGACACCTTTTTAGGAAGGCCTTACAAAGTTTGAAGCCCTTATGAAGAACCAAATGGTCAACAAAGGATAAAAGTTAGACAATACTTTGGTATCAACCCAAAATGTTAAATGAAGTCACCATTCGACTTTAGTTGAGACAAGATTTTGAGTGAGGATGGATTCTAAGCCTAATAAGTTAATTATAAGGCCCAATTCGTCTTCACCCTATCAAAAAATAGGCTAAAAAATTAGATACGATGTGGGGAAGAGCTTAAGAACTCTTAAATGGCTCAAATATAGGGATCTGGCATTTGGGCATCTTTAGTTCTCAATTATAATTATAACGACATTATTAATTAGTCTATTTAAGCAGTATTAAAACATTCATCTAATGCATCTCAAATTAAACACATCATTAATCCATTACAAACATTCACCATAAGGAAGGGGGGGAGGGGGGGGGGGGGGGAGAAGGGGGGAGGTACACATATTACCACAAATGGAGTTTGGCATGTATAAGTATAAACAGATATGCAACATACAAATAAAATGCATCTCAAATTATCTAAAGAGAATACATGTTAACACCAAATTACAATCAAAATAAATGTCTAATCTAGCTTAAGATCCTATGGAACTATCATATCTAAATCTAAGATTCCCCATTATATCTAAAAATAAATAAACATCTCCCACCTTATTTTAAACCTCCCTCATGACATTCATGCATTGTAAAATATGTCCAAATCCAAGTTAGGAAACCTAAGCATACATCTATGTCCATTAACCTCATATCAATTATAAAATAACATGATAAACAAAAAAATAAATATAAATAAGAAAGATGAGAAAAGTATCATAAAAACATAATGCATAGGGTCAAGGAAAAAGCATATGCTAGTTTAAGGTCTTTAGCTTGACCTTTAAGTCTAGCTTTTAGGAGGTGGCATTAGGAAGATGAAGTCTATCATCCTTAGGCACCATATCTCCATCAAATTAAGGCTTCAACTAGTGTCCATTAACTTTGAAAGTTTGATTCTGGGTATAATTTGAAGACTTTGAATGGCACCGACTATTTATATTTGATCTTACCTAAAAAGTGCCATAATCTTGAGTTGAATAAGAGAACTTATTGGCCTTCCTTAAAGTCCTTAAGTAGGATGTGTTGATCATGCCATCATTTAGTCTTATCTTTGTATACCCTATTACTTTCATATGCTTAGAGACAAAGTTCCTCAAGCTCATTGAGTTGAAACTTCCTTTTCTTGCCAATAAGATTCATATCAAAGTTTACATATTTGATTGCCTAATATGATCTATGTTCCAACTCCACCAGTAGATGGCATGCTTTTCTAAACACTAATGAATAAGGAATGGTACTAATAGGAGTCCTATATACGGTTCTATATACCCAAAATGCATAGGAAAGCTTCATGGACCAATCCTTCCTTGATGAATTGATAGATTTTTCTAAGATTTGCTTGATTGCTTTATTGGAAACTTCCACTTGGTCATTTGTTTTAGGATAGTAAGGAATGACTACCTTGTGAGTGACACCATATTTGTTCAATAAGGCCTTAAATTTTCAATTGCAAAAGTATAAACCACCATCACTTATGATTGCACGTAGAGCTTCAAACATGTTGAATATGTACTTCTTGAGAGATGAGATCACTACCTTGGCATTATTAATTGGAATAGTAATTTCCTTTATCTATTTAGAGATGTAATCTACCACCACCAAGATGTATTGATTCCTAAAGGACTTAAGAAAATTTTCCATAAAGTTTACGCCCTAAACATCTAATAGTTTACCTCAATCATTGAATTTAAGGGCATCTATCATGCTTGGAGATATTGTCCATTCTTTAGCATCTATCACAACACTTAACAAAAGCAAAAGTATCAGTAAACAAAGAGGACCAAAAAAAAAAAAAAAACACTGCAATATGTAATGCCTATTACATTTATTAAGCATGGTTTTCATGTCCGAAAATTCATATACATAAAGGTTAACTCATCATTCATACACAACCTAACATGTGTTTAATGTATACATATGTTAACCCATTTAATGTTGGTAACCATAAACTGATTCCTAACTAGATATATGTACATGGCACAATGAGAGAGAAAGTTGAAATCTAACCGACAACCTACGCTCCATATGTCTATATGCAAAACTGTATGGTCCAAAATGAGAGAGAAAGTGGAAATCTAGCCGACGACTTATGTTTCATATGTCTATATGCAAAACTGTATGGTCCAAAATGCGTAATCCTTATGCTTCACTATCTGAAAAATAATTGCAATTTGTTGAGTTGTGACTCAGTGAATAAAAATAATAATTAGATTATATTGTCACAATTAATAATCAATTATTAAGATACATTATAAGTATAGGTATTAACTTATGCAAGGGCAAATGCAATAGATTAATTGATTTTGTCGTGACCTTGCAAGGCAAACGCTGCTCCCGGTAATTCATATGATTGAAATGACATTTGACTTTACTGGCCAGTATATAACATGTGATTCATTTGATCAATAATATGTGCTATAATATAGGATATATTAGTCCCTTTTTCAAGTGTTTTGCAAATGTTTGACAAGTCGGTCACAACAACCCTTTTAGTTCCATATGCAAGTGTTCATTCACAATGGTATACCAAGTAATCATTAAGATCATATAAGTCTTAATTAATTTGTAATCACATGTAAAATGTCGTAATTCAATCACATATACATATAATGGAATATAACTGTATGATAAAATCATCACACACACACATTAGAATCCAATTATAGCTTTTACTCACCTTTGATGTAACCAACCTCTATGGTAGGTTTAAACCTCTTTCTTAGGCTTTGTCAATATGTTGAGATTCTAACATTGATATATATATATATATCATTATAAAATGTCAAAATGAGTTTGCATACATGGTATGCAACTATGGTTAAGTTCTATGCAAGCGGGTCAAGTATTTAAGCTTATTATTCTTGTATGGAAGACTGACCTTTCTGCACTCTCACAACAATAACTATAAATATATTTGTGTGTGTGTATCCAAATGAGCTCATTCATTTTTCTAAAAAAACTTGACACATAATGATATAACATAGTCCAAATTTAAGCCAATATAAGGCCTATAAAAAATGTGATGAATTTTTGAATTATTCCTTGTTTCAATGTGATTGGAGTCTAAGTAGGTCTTACATTCCTAGCCATATCTCAAATTGTACAAAACCAATTGCAAAAATGATTTACCATGAGCTACATAACATATAAAGGAATATTTCTAATTTTTACACATTATCCAATTTAATCTGTAAGGTAACCAAAATAAATGGTCAATCTCAAGATGAGTAGGTTTTAATATATTGAGAGTCAGTCATGATAAAGGAGCAATATCTCCTTACCCACAATATATTTGACAAAACTATTTTAAAAATTATATATAAGACATAAATATACAACTTTTAAGTTTGGCATATCACTAAATTTCAATTATATGGCCATCAAATTCTTAGTAAACAAAATCAAGAGATGAAACAGGTTTCATTAGGTCTAAGGTTAGTCATAATAAAAAAAGGTATATCTCTTTCCACACAATAAATTAAACAAAATTGTTTTATACGAATTTATAAGGGATACATACCTATAAGTTTCATATTTTTCACTTTGTCTAAATCAAAGCATAAGATCATCAAAATATATGAAAATAGCTAGACTGAGGAGATGTTGATAGGTTATGAACCAACCATAATGAAGGAGCCATAGATCTTCATACATACCATATTAACAAAACTAATTTACACGAATTTATATAGGGCATAAAGCTATAAATTTTATGGTTTATACTTTTTCTAATTCGTCTTCTTTGATTATGAAATTGTGGGTGAAAAAAATATACTCTAACAATAAAAACAACACTATTAGCTATTATTTCTTTTAAGCATTAACTTTCATACATGAGCTCTACCTCAAATTACTCCATAATTCTTACTAAATATGCATGTTTAACATATCATGAGGGAGGAATTTCATGTGAAAAGAAGATAAAATCACTTGTCCTTTTTGCCAAAACTAGAAAAACTCAGGGTTTTTTCCTAGGTAGCTTATTTTTTCTACTTATTCTTCTTCTTCCTTTCTTGCTTCCTTAGTTCACTTTATCTTTTGCTACCCTTTACATTTTTTCCTCTCAAATATACTCTTAAAGGAAGAGAAATTCAATGTATACACCTCCTTTAATAAGACAAAAATCATATTGGCTTACTATAATTGGTTGAAAGTTCCATTTTCCTCTTTTAGTTGTTCTTCTTCACTCCTTCATCACTTCCATCCATCTCCTAATCCCCATATCCTCATTATAAGCTCTAAAACACCATTATTTATGATACTATAACATATACACAACATTTGATAATATACAACTATGCAAACCTCACATCTATGTTTAAGCACCCTAAATGCAATGGTGTAATTGTCATCATTATTCTTATCAAATTCACATATCTAAATGATCATTTATCCAATACATATGTTCATCTGGGATTGAAAATCATTTATGTAATGAATATTTTTATGTGAGGATGCTAATGAATGACCATAGGAATGTTACACAATACCTTAGTAGTCATTTTGGATGTACAAAACTATCCAACATGTTCTCATGGATGGCAATGTTGTAGGATAGTCCTCATCTCTTCCTCTGGTTTGCATGGCTTATTAAGTCCATCTACATATTCTTTAAACAAGAAAGGCTCTTCTAAAAAAAAAGATTTCTCATCATGAAGAAACTTTTTCTTTTGATGAAAATTAAAATCATAGGGAATAATAACACTTACTAAGTAACTGTTGTAATCTACATACCATGGTATGTGGAAAGCCTTAAGGAGAAATAATTGCTCATCCAAAAAAGATTCATTAATACCTCTTCTTCTTGAATATGTTATAACTGAGAAAGGTGATCGATCACTAGGTTCTTGGATTCCTTTTTATCTCTAATCTCCAAATCAAATTCTTGAAGTAGGAGCACCCATTTTCTTAACCTTGATATGACATCATTCTTTACAAGAAAATAGCATACGCCTATATGGTTAGCATAAACAATAACTTTAAAATGAAGCAGATTTGATCTAGATTTATCAAAAGCAAAAGTTATAGCCAATATTTATTTATTTTTTATTTTTTACATAGTTGATTTATGCATCATTAATAGATGACATAAAGTTTCATGTTCTTACGTTATCCCAAAATTGCTACTATGGAAAAGTCATTAACATTGCACATCAACTCGAAAGGTAAGGACCAATTCGACTTAGTCATGATTGAGGTGAAAGTTAGTTCATTTTCTACCTGTTTAAAGCATTTAAACATTCATTAGAAAAGTGAATAGGAACATCTTTAGCTAAAATATCATAAAAAGGTTTGGGGATTTTGGAGAAATCTTTAATGAAGCGCCTATAAAACCTAGTGTGTCCAAGGAAACTCTTAATGCCTTTGATGGATGCTAGAGGAGTTATTCTTTTCATATCACTTCAATTTTGGTTCAATCCACTTCAATTCTTTTGAATGAGATCTTTTGCCTAAGTATTATTCATTCATGAACAATGGAGTGACATTTTTCCCAATTAAGCGTTACATTCATGTCCTTATATCATTGTAAGAACCTATCAAGGTTAGGCAATCAAGAATCAAAAGAAACACCAAAAATAAAGAAATCATCCATAAAAATGTCAATTGTTTTTTCCATCATCTTGAAGAATATGGCTATCATTCATCTTTGAAAGGTGGTCGATGCATTGCATAAACTGAAAGGCATATGATGGTAGGCAAAAGTACCATAGGGCCATATGAAGGTTATCTTCTTTTTAATCCTCTAGTGTTATTTAGATTTGATAGTAGCCTGAATATCCATTTGAAAAACAATAGTACTTATGGCCACGAGCCTTTCCAACATTTGTTCAACAAAAGGTAATGGAAAATGGCCCTTATAAGATGTCACATTTAAATTCCTATAATCAATGCACACTTTCTACCCCATCATAGTCTTAATTAGAATAAGCTCATTATTTTTAATTTCTATGACTGTCATACCCTTCATTTAAGGTACTAAGTGGATCGGACTAACCTAAGGGTTATCCAAGATGGGATATATGATTCTTGTATCTAGCAACTTAACTACTTCCTTTCTAACTTCCTTTTCATGTTTAGGGTAAGCCTTCTTTGGTGCTCTGTAGTGGGTTTATGATTGTCTTCCATTAGTATTATATACATGCAAAGTAAGACTAATCCCCCTAATGTCTGTTAGAGTCCAACCAAAGGCTTTAATCCTATTTTTTAATACTCCTACCAACTTATCCTCTTGTCTTTATGTGAGTTTATTAAATATAATATCAGGCAAAGTGTTATCTTTTCCTTAAAGAGCATATCTAAGATGAAAAGGCAAAGGTTTAACTTTAAGTTAAGGAGGTTTAATAATGGAATGAGGAGTTACCTCAAGGTATTTCTCATAATCCAAAGGCTCAATAAGAGGAGGAAAAAGAGTATTACATACCTCAAAAGTAGGAGTACCTACCTCATAAGTGCTTATTATTTCCTCTTTTTCCACTCTTACCATGGCTACCTTGTCAATTTCAGGATTTCCTTCTTTTACTTGATAGATCTCTTATGCACATTCTTTTATTACATTGATCCTTAGGCATCTTATCTTTCATCTTTCATGGGCTTTTTAATGGATTTGAACATGTTGAATATGACTCATTTATAACCAATTCCTAAGGTTAAATTGCCTTCATGAACATAAATAATTACATCCCTGATTGCTATGAATGGTCATCCTAAAATGAGAGGAACTTTCTTATTTTTTCCACATATAGAATAATAAAATCTATGAGAATTATAAATTTATCTATCTTGATGAACATCTCTTTTATTATTCCCTTAGGATATTTGATGAAGTTATCAGCTAGGTAAAGGGAAATCCTTATTGGTCTCATTTTGCCAATACCTAATTTTTCAAACAAAGGAAAGGGCATTAGATTGATACTGGAGCTTAATTCAAAAAGAGCTTTATAAAAAAAAAATCCAATATCACAAGGTATAGTGCAACTACTTGGATCTCACTTTTTTAAAGGTAATTTATTAAGAAGGATGGCATTACACTCTTTAGTCTATGTAACTCTTTTGCATTCTTCCAACGCTCTTTTCTTTGATTGGACATACTTCATGGACTTTGCATATTTTAGCATTTAGGAGAGTGCTTCCACAAAAGCTATGTTGATTTGGAACTTTTCTGTATCTATAAGATTTATATAAATTGCTTGTCCACTGTATGATGTTTGAGTCTTGAAGGAAAGGGAACAGATGGTACATAAGAGTTGACTTTCTCATTTGGCTTGTCATCTATGATAGGCTTTTATACTTATTTTTCTTTATCTTCTTTCTTTTCCTCTTCGTCCACCTTTGATTTTAGTTCCTTGCCATCCTTTAAGGTGATGGCTTTAACTTGATCTTCAGGATTAGCTTTAGAGTTGCCTGGTAAAGTACTTTGGGATCTAAAACTTAAACCATTAGTTATTTGCCCTAATTCAATCTCAAGGTCATGGATGGAGGAGGACTGATTTTTTAAGATAAGATATAGTTTAACATCTATCTTTCTTATCGTCTCATCTTGGTGATCAAGCCTAGCATTGAATTTGGTAATAAATTTTTCCATAAGGCTTTTTAGGCTTGATTTCTTTTTTAAGGTTGGTAATTCGATGGTAGGGGTTGAAAACTAGATAGGCCTTATGTTTTAGGGTTCAAAGCATTATTATTAGACCAAGAGAAGTTTTAGTGATTACACCAATCAAGATTATATGTGTTGGAGTAAGGATTGTTGGGTTAGCAATTAAAGTTCACTTTCTCTTAGGCAAATGGATTCCCTATTTGACAATCGATGCTTTTATACATACCCAAACTACATAAAAGGAAAGGACACCATATTACAATAATTAATTATTTACCAAATGGTAAAGAAAGGGTTCTCCCACCAAATCTTAAAGAGATGGTAATGTAACTACTCAGACTTCCACTCAAACCATATAGAAGATTAAAGAAATCTCATGGACTTACATACCAACTAAAAAGAATAAGGAAGGTAAAAGCAAGGAAAGCACCTAAGGAACTTGACTATGCAAAGGATCACATATTGGGCCATATATATCGTTATGGTTAAATAGCATAATAGCCAAACCAAAGGCAAACCCTAGAACATAAAAGTGATTTTAAAAGAACTAGTCAGTTCCTAACCCTTCAAGCATAAAGTGAGGAAAATCTCTTATTGCTCCATTGGTGAAGGAAAAGAAAATCGTTTATAATAATAAACTCTCAGTTGATATCTAAATGAAATAATCTTAATTACAAACTAAATTATAAAATCAAACTAATGCAATAAATTTCAACATAATTTCAATAAACTTTTCGATATAATCAAAATTTACTAGATGTTAATGAGGTTTTCAAATTCTCTTTGCATGAAAATAACACTTTAGTACATCCCCCAATTACAACTTCTAAAATATCCTTACTTGCAAAAAAAAAAAAAAAAAAAACCCTTCTAAGACATCTATACAAAAACAACCTTCATATGCTTTTTAAAAACTAACCATAATTTCTAAGAAAAACAAAATTTACATTTGAGTTTAAAATAATAGTCCAAATCAATATATATAATTAATTGTGATCTTAAACTCAATTTTACATAAGTGTTTGTCATTTATCAAATAATTGTATTAGCAATATAATATTTTTAACAATTGGTAATATAATATATTTTCATTTTGCTTTTTGGCAAATAAGCTAATAATTAAATATTTAATTTTCTCAATTAACTAAAAATATAAAAAAAATGAATAATATAGAAAGTTCTTCATATAAAAAATAATTTAAAAATTTAACATTATAAGAAAATTTTCATATTTTTGATTGATAGCCCTTACATATCTGAATGCCTCATGAATGAATATGTGCCCAATGAACAGGTAGTTTCTTAAGTAATTAAAAGTATAGAGGCCGAATGATGGTATATCATTCGACCAGTCAACCTCATTAACGATAGAGTCAAAACATTAAATAGTAAATTTTGGAATATCAAGGATGTATTCAATTTCTTAATCTTCAAAGATGATGCAATTATGAGACAATTAAATTTCTCAAATCCCAGTGATAGTTAAGATCACCTAACAACTATTATTCATTGTTATAAAAGAATATCTCAGCAACATAGGTAAGATTAGGCAATTCTCTTATGCTCTAATCCATTTGCCCCCATAAAAACCTTTCTCTAAACTCCATAATAATATTTATGACTCAAACATCAAAGTAGTTGTGGGCATCCTAACCCTCTTTAGCTTATTTGTCTTTTTTAGCATTGTCTCACCACATTTTGATATCAAGGGCCATTAATTGGCACTATTTATAGGAATATATCTCTTACCTTTCTTTTAAACACTCACCCTTGATTTTTGAACTTGAAATGGTGAACCTATCTAAAAACTTACTCCATCTCTCTCTTAAGGAAGAAACTTCCTCTAGGAATGATCGTGCATTAGAAACCACCATAAATCCTACCATGAATAGTAGCACCATTACTGCTTTGGCACAATTTCAAGTAGCCTTAACCCTGTCCATGCAAGTTGCCTTATCCCTTTTTAAGGCTTAAAATAACAAAAACCTTGACAAGGAGCTTAGCAATTTTAAATCCCATAGGCTAAATAAAACCTAATTAAGGAGGCTCCTCTAAAATTAAATGTATTGAAGTATAAAACCACTTAGCAGGAGGATTTGACAAGACCAGTAGTAGCAAAGCAAGTTCAACCTTATGAGAGGATCTCATCTGAAGAAGTGGCTCACTTGAAGGATCCTTACTTTAAAGAGAAAAGGGGTGAAGAGGTGTATAAAAAAAGAGTTTTAAACCTTCAGTTAAGAAGTACCTTGAGGCTTTTCCCTTAGTATGGAAGATAATTGAAGAGAAATTCCCCTCTAAATCGAAGCTCCCTAACTTGAAATCTTGTGATAGAATAATGACCCTTGCATGCATTTATCCACCTTCCGAATGATTATGCCCGTTTAATGATATCTTAAATGCAAATCTCTTTAAGGTCTTCCCAACCACTTTAATTGAAATTACTCAGAGGTGGTACCTTGAAATCCCCTCCAGATTAGTCTTTACATTCAATGAGCTAAAGGAAGTATTCTTAATAGATTTGTACTAACATTCCTCATAAGGGAAAACTAATTATTTATGATATTGCAGGTGTTAGCCCTTGTGCATTGATAGGAAATTTGAAATTTTATAAGGAGTTAAGAAATTCAAAGATTAGAGTGAGAAGTAAAGAATCAACACAAGCAAATTGTGGTTCAGGTGTTAACAAATCCTATGTCCACTTCCCAATTACATAATTGATATTTCACTAACCTTTAATAGTGTTTTATAAGCTTACACCAAACTCTAATCTCAATTATGTTTAAGGCTCACACGCAACCTTACACAAGAGTTCTTCTCACTTAAGCTCACTTTAAAACTTAAACCTTAAGTGTTTAAGGATAACACCTAACCTTCAAGAACCCAAGTACAAAGATTGAGTTTTACAAATTGAATTTGCAAGTGTTTAGACATAATAAATGGAAATCCCCTTATATTTGAAACCATTTCATGGGGTATTTATGAGTTTCAACCACCAAAAGACTACTACAAATGAAACTATGTGCAAATCTTTAAAGTTAAGGTGGCAAATCCTGCATTTAATTTTTGCCAAAGTCAAGTCATTATCGAGATAGGGTTGTTGCAATTGTGATTGACACTTTGCTTTGGATTTTAACTTTTCTTAGTTATGATCTTCAAATATGTCTAACGTCTAGTGACATTAGTGTTTCACATTGGTCCTTCAATAAACTAACCATTGGATCCATCTAACAGACTATGAAAGTCATGGTTGTGATTCTATAATAGTAATTGCTACTTGAAATAGCACTGGAATAAGGGAACACTACTTCCACCATGAATCAAATTGAAGGATCACATTTTATCTTAAGGGTAAGATGTGTCACTATCAATATTTGTACTTAACAACTTCAAATGTTCTAATGTCTCCTTGCACACATGACACTCATTAGCTGGCTTTCCTGGTGATAATGATAACTCGATTGATAACTTGATTGATAACTCATTAGTTGGCTTTCCCGGATCATAGTTGCAAAGCCCACTATAAATCCCATTGCGAAACAAATTGGAAAGATTGATAACTTGATTTATGTCTATAGGGATTACGACTGCCTTGTAATGGTCGCGATTTTGAGGTCAATTTTAGGACTTAGAGATTTTCATTTGCATTCAACTTTCAATGAGTTCCTAACTTGATATCTGTAATACCAACACTAAAACATAGGCATTAGAATATTTCAATCTAAATTGTCAAGAACAAAAATGAGTTTTGACTTAGGTTTCACCAACTTAGTCCAACAATTTCCCCTTTCATTTTCATAATCTAGATTGAATATGTAAAAGATAAAAGCTTTTAATATGCTTACTCTTATAGATTTTAAGTGTTTGTAAGTTAATGGAAAGTTAGATTGCATAGTTCCTTATTATTCAATGAAGTTGATAAACATTGAGACTTTGAATTTTAAAGTTTTAAAGTTACTCCCCTTCAATACATACTCCCTTTTAAAATGTTAATTAATCCAACCAATTACCAACCCATTAATAATCAATTTTGCATTTATTTCTCTCCCTTTGTCTAGATCAAAAAGAAAGGGAAGAAAGGGATATCAAATGAGATGATAATGTCAAATAATTCATAACATAATAAGATGGAATAGATAAGAGATAAGCATAAACATAAAGAAAGCAACCAATTCATTAATATTAAACATAAGTCCATAGATAAGATTTCAAACATTACTAATGTTTGATCACATAAGCTAAGGCATAAAGATGAGATAAGAAAAATAGAAAACACAAAATAGAAACAAAAAAACATTGAAAGTGAAGATGAAAAATAAAAAGCACAGGAAAGCTAAAAAGTTGGGAAATATCATCATCATTATCCTTATCCACAACTTCTTCTTGATCATTGCCATCATTTTCTTTTCCTTCTCTTCTTTCTCATCTTCAGAAAACTCAAAATATTGTAAGTGACATGATGATAAAAGGCCAAGCTTCTTTTGAATCTCAATGATATCACCATAGAGGTGTTAGAGGAAGTTGACTCTTTGAAGGACCTTCTTCAATTGCTTGCATATCTTGGCCAAATAAGAAGTTTTAGAAGAAAAAGAGTAGGAACTTGTGTTTGTACCTCTGTTTTCCTAAGTGTTTCCTCTTACTAGCCTTCTTTAATGGCAAGCCTCTTTCTCTTTTAGGCTTATAAGGCTTGTTATGGCTTTACTCCTTCAGCTCCTAGTAAGTTCATACGTGTTTGCTCTTATGGCTTCGACATTAATTATGTGAGGTCAAGGAAATTTAAGATTGAGAGCTAATTTTTGGTTGGGAAAGCCTCATTTTTTAGGCATTAAAGCTTTTACCAATCTATAAATGGTAGTGATATAGAAAGGAAGAAGAAATTAGCTCCTTTTTGTAAGGCTCATGTGAGCCAATTGATCAATGAAAAAATGTCCCGATTGGATTAGTTAGTTTTCCAGGAGGCAACAAAGAAAGTCAAGTCCTTTTGAGAGGCTTTATCATTTTCATCACCTTATGCATTAATAGAGAAGGTGATGATTAAGTGTAAAAGACAAATATAAAGAGATTTGATGTCTTTGACCAAAGACTTCTATGCGTCATGACGCATCTCAATTTAGATTTTTATGCCAAAACTCAGTCAAGTCTAGGTCAATGGAGGAGAGCTTGAAGGGAGCATTATTCTTGGTTTCAAAATTAAAGGGGTGCAAATTTGGTCATAGGTTCTATAAAATGGTTCACTAAAGTAAATAAAGAGCAAATCATACATACCTACTTTAGATTTTGTTTCCATGTTTATCTTCATTATGCACACAAACTCCCTAACCACCTCTTTATAACTAGGTTCATCTCTAAATATGAACTCTGCCCATTCTAGGTTAGAAAGAAAGGCCTTAATCTCACCAGAAAGGTTGAGGGTTTTAAGAAGGAATTTTAATGGAATTTTGTTTGGAGCAATGAGTTTATTCTTGTTTGCCTCATACCTAGTTTTTTTCTTCTTTATTGACACCCCTCATATGATGAAAAGAAGGGGCTTGCCTTTGTGGAGGGGAGGAAACGTGTGTTATTCCTCGCCTTTGTCACTCCTTGAGCTTTTCCTTGGTGCCATGGAAATGATGATGAAGAAAGGTTGCAAAAAAGAAGAGTGAAAGAATAAAAAGGTTTATGAGAAAAAGATGTAGAATGATAAGATAAGGAGTAAAAAGTGAATGGAATGGTGTTTAAGGGTTTCAATAAACAAGAAACAAAAAGAAAACTAATAGAAAATGGTTAATTTTCCGTTAAATATGACAATTGCATCATTTGGGTGATGAATGGTCATTACCCAATGGTTACACGTAAGTCACAATCGTTATACATGTGACATGATCGCAATTTATGAAAATTGTGAGTAATAGTAAAAAATTCCTTGAAAAGGTACGAGGTCAACAATTGAAAAGTTTGAAAATTGAAAGCGGCAATGGAAAATTATGAGCGTGAATTTTAAAAAACTTTGAAATGTTAAGCCTTGTAAATCTTGATCGCAACACTTGATCCCAATCATGATTTACAAGTGAATTTCAAAAATATGCTTTAAAATATGGTTTTCAGCAATGCCTAACAATCAAGTGATCAAATTGATATGTGGATGATTAATTCAAGCACTTAAATATGGAACTACTTAATTACACTTTGAATTAACTTATCTCAATCATCATAACAAATTAATCACACAATTATCATAAACATGTCAAATAATTCAATCAATAATCAAACAACAATATGTGTATATAATGTGACCTATTTTCACCCTAGAGAGCTTCCATCAAGCATTATTAGTTCTCTCTTAATGAAGTTCAACCTTTCTTCATTGAGGGGTTTAGTGAAAATATCTACAAGTTGGCTATGAGTGTTAATGGATTCTAACACCATATTTCCATTTTGCATTTGGTCTTTAAGAAAATGATGTCTAATGTCAAGGTGTTTGCTCATTAAATGTTGGACGGGATACTTTAAAAGAATGATAACACTAGTGTTTTCATATTTGATGGGAATGTGATCAACATCTTTATTATAATCCTTGACTTGTTTCATTTAAAGTACTTGGGTGCAACAATAACCCGCCACCACATATTCCACTTCGGCGGTGAATAAGGCAAAAAAAACTTCCTTCTTACTAAACTAAGAGACTAAACACTCATCAATAAATTGACAATTTTTGGAAGTGTTCTTCCTTTCTAATAAACTACCTGCATAATCAGCATCTAATTACATAATAAGGCTAAAAGATAATTTTATAAGATATTATAAGCCTAGATGCATAGTGCCATATAAATATTTTAAAATTCTTTGACTTTATACAAATGTGATTCCTTAAGACATGATGAAAATTATGCATACAAGTTAACATTATACATGATATTAGGTATGAAAGTCATTAGATAAAGAAGACAACCAATCATACCTCTATATTTCTTCTCATATGTTGGCTTACCTGATTCATCCTTGTCAAGTTTGACTGATGTAGGTATTGGTGCTTTAGCTACCTTTGATTTATCCATTCCAAATCTTTTGGGCAATTTATTTGTATATTTGGATTGGCTTATGAAGATACCTCTTTACTTTGCTTAATTTATAGACCAAGGAAGAACTTAAGTTTACCTATCATACTCATCTCAAATTCCTTAGTCATACACTTTACAAAAGCTTTATAAAGAGATTCATTAGTAGCACCAAATATAATATCATCAACATCAATTTGAACAATTAAAGTGTCCTTGTTATGCCTTTTTCCAAATAAAGTTATGTTAACCTTGCCCTTTTCAAAATTATTTTTGTTGGCCCTAGTGCACCAAAAAGGGGGAGGGGGAGGGGGGGTGAGGGAGGGATTGAATTGGTGGCAAATTTAGACTTTTGATTTTAGAGGAAACACACAATAATGAAATATTAAAGAAAGGGTAGGAGAAGAATGAACACAATAGTTTTATAGTGGTTTAGGTATTAACCAACCATACATCTACTCCCCAATTCACCAATTGGATATTTCACTCAATCTCTATTGTTTTACAAGCTCATACTCAACTTAGTGTTTAGGCTCACACCAAACCCTACAAGTGTTTTCCAAGGCTAACAGTCAACCTATACAAGAGTTTTACAATTAGGCTAACTCTTAAACCTAAATAAGAGTTTTCTATTCAAGGGCCTACTCTCAAACCCTACACAAGGTGTTTAAAGCTCACACCAAACTATATACAAAGAAATAAGAAATTAAAGTAGACAATTAACTTTGCAAGAGTTTTGACACTATCAATTGTTCTTCTCTTGCATTAACATCAGTTTGGTGGAGTATTTATAGCCCACATCCACCAAAGAGATGTTACTCCAAAACTATAAACAAATCTCCAAGTTGTGCTAGGCATATTTAGCATTAAATGTTTGTCACACTGAAGTCGTGGTCACTACTACCTTTTCGAGGTCGTAAATTTCCAACTTCAACTGAAAATTCCATTTGTGTCTAACGACTAGTATACGTGTCAACTTTCCATTGGTCATCTAGGAAAATATATCCGTTATGTTTTAACTACTATCAAAATTTACGGTCGCGAGATCATTATGTCTTAGGCGTGACTGAGACTGTGAATTCTTTTATAATTCAACCAAGGCTCCTTCAGTTGATTCGCAGCTGCGAATTCGCCCGCGAATTCCTCTGACCCAGCTTCATCTATTCTTACAGCAGTGTCGCAGTCGCGACTTGGGGGAAACCAATCTCAAATTCCTCTATTCTTCTAAAAGATGAAGATTTTGACTTCCATTGAAAATAACTCTTATAAATTGTAAAAAGAACACTTAAAATTGACATTAGAACTTTCAATCTATATTTTTAAGATCAAAAGAGAGCTTTGACTTAGGTTTGCATAACCTAGTCTAATAATCTCCCCCTTTTTTATTTTGAAAATCTAGATTGAATATGCAAAGGATAAAAAATCAATTATGCATGCTCCTAAGAGAATGATTGCTCCCCCTCAATCCATACTCCCCGAATGATTGCTCCCCCTCAATCCATACTCCCCCTTAGTTATTCTAATAAGATCATTATCTTAGCTTGTTACAAATGTAGTTCAATTTCTCTCCCATTTTTGGATGTTTCCTTTTAGTATATTCAATCAATTATCTCTCCCCTTTTGTCAAGATTAAAAAGAGAGGAATATGAAGGAATAAAAGAGAAAATGGGAAATATGAAAGGGAATGACCATAAACTTGTCAATAGTACAAACTCAAATTAGAATAGCAAACATAAGTAATTTTGCACAATTGATCATAACATGTCACATAAGAAGAAAAATGAATGAAACATAAATGTAAAATAATTCAAACACTTAAAGATGCTTGAACACATAAACTAAGGCTAGAAATTTAAGAATTGTCATATATGGCCCTAGTAGAGTATATAATTTTTTATGATTGATTTGAACATTTGAAATGAAAAAAACCTCAAATGCAAAATGAATTGATTCAACTCATTACATAATCAAATCAAATATGTCAATATATAGATGTATCAAATAATAAAACTCCCCCTAAATGTATGCATAAATATATTAATTTGAAAACATAAGGGATAAGGGATACATTACAAGTTTAGTATCCATGGCCTGATACTAAAGAACCTTTTAAACTTTATCCCTTCTTCATTAGCAATCTCCATTCACCTTTAGATTTTCCATGATGAGAATTTGGTGAAGGAGTCCCCATCCTACAATATCAAACATTTTGCTTTGGTACCCGAACATACTTGGGTCATTGGTGGTTAGTCTTGGAAAGGTCATCCAATTTGAAGTGTGCCTTTTTAATGTGGCAAAATACATTAAGATGCCCATAATTTAAGCAATAATGACATTGGAGCTTAGACTTGTGAGCCTTTCTTCTATGTATAACCATAGTATGAGTGGGGGACTTCTCATACTTGGGTGGTGAAAGTGTATGCAAGTGCATGATTAAAAGTAGAAGAGAATTTTTTATGTTTGTGTGGTTGACCATGCTTCTTTTTATAAATGTAAGCATAATTTGCTCTTTGAGCCTTGGCTCTTGAGCCTTGGGGGGTCATTCCTTTGCCCTTAGACATAGGTGGTTTAATGTTTGGGGCACCTCTCTTCCCCATGACCTCAATACTTGAAGTTTGAGGTGTTGATGCTCTAATGAATGTAGTGGGTGAAGAAGTAGGAGAAAAGGCTTTATTGAAGCCTAGACCATGTCTAACTAAAAGAGGTCTTTGAGATACAATAAGTGCATCCAAAGCTTCCTTCTCCTTCTGAAATTTAGAGATGAAATTTCTAAGTTCTATAACTTCATCATTTAAAGAATCATTTTCCTTTTCCAAAGAGTTAAGAGAGGATGAAGACTTAGAAAGACTCTTTAGACCATGTCTAACTAAAGGATGTCTTTGAGATACAATAAGTGTATCCAAAACTTCCTTCCCTTTATGAAATTCAGAGATGGAATTTCTAAGTTTTATAACTTCATCCTTTAAAGAATCATTTTCCTTTCTCAAAGAGTTAAGAGAGGATGAAGACTTAGAAAGACTCTTTAGAGACTTTTTGAGTTCTTCATTAGAAGTCCTCAACTCACTTACAAGATCATTTAAGGATTTAAATTCATCCTCTAGTTTGGAACATTTTTTCTTGTAAGTTTTCATTTG